>JBBPTR010000005.1:125836-229352 GCA_038094255.1 Porphyrellus aff. niger
AGTGCGGTAATGGTAAGGGTCCAGTTGGTCACAGTGGTCCCTGAATAGAGCTGTTTGGCTTTGGCCCACATTTCCACAGCATTCTGGATGTGTCCGATTTACGCAGCGATGGGTTCCGTCATCGTGCTGGCTAGGACTGTGCAGATGAATAAATTTGCCTTGTACCAGCGGGTGGACAGTTCAGGGTGTTGCGTGATGTCAGGGTGTGTGAATGATGGATCGAGATAAATGTGTAGTGACTCAGTTTCGAGCGCACGTGATATGATGACTTGCCAGGTGGGGTAATTTGTTTCTGTAAGCTGTGGTTTCAGCTTAAGGAGATAGTTGTATTCTGCAGGGCAGATGGTTTTTTGAAGGGTGGGGTGTTCCATCGAATCCCCATCTGGTGTGTGGTCGTCATAGATGCTGAGCAAGTATGGTGTTGCAGATCTGCTTGGTGCGAGTGGTGCATTGCTGGTGCAGGGCGATCGTGATGATGGGTAGTACGATGTGGATGGATGTAGTTGCGACGTGGATGGGCCGCTTGTTCTGCCCCATACGGTGTGGTCCAGGAACATGGCGGGGTGCAGGTGTCCTACTGCACTGTCGCGTGGGCCACTGCGTCGTCCGTGTGAGGGGCTGTTGTTTCGTGACATAGCTGGGTGTAGTCTGGTGGGTCTTGGTGTTGGTGTGTCATCCTTTTTCTGCACTAAGCAGGGCTCATAACCTATTGAGGGACAAGAGGTAAAAGGTCTATAATGAGAGTAAGTACTCCAGTTGACGGTATGAGACTAAGAGAAGTTATCTACCTATAATGAGAGTAAGTACTAAGAGTATGTGAGTAGGTAGGACATAGGGAATATGACCATGAGCTTACCTCCAGTCGATGGTATGTGTTACAATTTACCCCCAGGGCTTCTACCAATGGCAACCAGAACCGGACATACAGGACAACATGTACAAACTCTATGAGGAACAACGGAGGAATGATGATATCACGAATCTACTGGAGGCAGAGGCAGCAGGACTACATAGAGAGAAGGACAGCCTCCTGGACTACTTTCCCATGGGATACGACAACCCCACCAACCATCCAGACTTCCTACTCCCTGATCTGGATCTATGGATTGATCCCACAGCATACGCATTAGGACGACCTGAGAGTTGTACCTTGGCAAGGCCGTATTGGGAACACCACTGATATGCCACCATCAGTGGCGCTGCCACCATTTCATCTGCTGAGTTTCATTCCATTTCATATTCTCATTATGGCAATCCCTCTTACTATTTATATCTCTCATGAGACTGGTCCCTTTTCTCTATTTCCAATTTCTTATTTATCCAGGGAAACCCCAGGGATTTCCCTTTGTCTTATTTCCTCTTCTGGACGTTTACCTCTCCTAAAGCGTTCTCTTGCACACTTCGTACTCCAACCCTTCATAGTATTTATAGCGCCCATTTTGTACCCTGTAACCTTAAGTTAGTTCTACACAATTCTATGTGGTGACTAAACGACTGCCTTGGGAAAGCTCCGTGCTTTAGGCGAGACTTGCTCCTCGAACCTTCTTTTCCCTTGATCCCTGACCCAGATACTTGGGACTTCTATCAAGTGGAGCTACATTTGATCCATCTTCCATTTCCCTTGACTCATAGTTGCTGCACCTCTTCGTGAGTGCCACCTGTGTGAATTCAAGGAGATTAGTTTCTCAAGGTTATTGCTTAGCCATCGTGTTAGCGTAACAGTATGAGACTGGAGGAGAAGCAGCAGTGTGCATCACATGAGTAAGTTGATGGTGTCCATATAAGGAAACCTAGTCTAACTACATAGTGAGAAGGAATAGAGAATGTTTATGTACGGACTGATTTTGTTATGCAGACGCAAGTCTCGTAACTAGGAGACCTTCGTGGGTAATACTCACGAAGAGACCAACGACCACAAAGGGGATCAAGGACAAGGATGTGTCGGATGGACACAGACTAAGGGGGACTGAGGGATAGACTGAAGTCTAGACTAAGGGGACTGAGGGAGAAGCGAAGCTTCGACTGAGGGACTAGAGACAAGCAGAGCTTGGTTACAAGACCGACGTATATTGCATAGATCAAGTATGAGGTTTACTGTACAGGCAGTGAGGTTTATATAGTCAAGGAACTACTAAACTGAGAAGAATGGATGATGGGAAAACTAGACCGTTGTGAGAGAAACAATCAGGAGAAGTGCTGTCCATGTGGAGATGAAATGTGTATCAAAGAGTGACCATATGGTCAGGAACGATTACCTTGCGATGGCGGTAAAGAAGAGCGGAAATAGAACATCACTAAGAGGAAAGACGGACATGAAGGTTGCCTTGTGATGGTTGGAGAGAAGTGGAGATGAACGTCACTAGGGAAGATTAAGAAAGACGACAGTAAAGGGAGAACTTGGGAAGAGAAGGATTGAGCATTGTACGTCATACTGGAATAGTCCTGGAAGGATCTCAATGTCGTAGGGAATGAGAAGTAGTACGAGATTGGGAACAAGGGAGAAAATTGTAACAGATTTCCAACACTTTCCTTTCCCTAAGCGGTGTTCTCCTTCTGCTCTTCATTATCACTGTCACTAGGTAACCGTTCCTGACCATATGGTCACTCTCTTGACACATGTTTCACTTCCACAAGGACAGCACCCCTCCTGACTGCTTCTCTCACAATGGTCTAGTTTCTCTGTCTTCCATTGTTCCTAGTTTAGTAGCCTCTTAGCTATATAAACCCTACTGCCCTATATCGTAATCTTTACACTTGATCTACGCAATATATGCCTAGCTCTTGTAACCAAGCCTCCACTTGTCTCTAGTCCCTTAGTCGAAGCTTCGCTTCTCCCTTAGTCCCTCAGTCTAGACTTCAGTCTATCTCTCAGTCCCCTTAGTCTGCGACTGTCCATCGCATCCTCAGTCTTTGATCCCTCTTGAGGTTGTTGGTCTCTTCATGAGTATCACCCTCAAAAGGTCCCTTGGTTACTAGACTCGTGTCTGCATAACACATACCACACCTTGAAGCATTTGGGATGCCCATGCTCATCCCACTTGAGAGTAAAGACAGGACAACCATGCATAATATAATGACTGTTACACTAATGTGATGGCTAACGACAACCTGAAGAAACTAACCTCCTTGTGTTACACTAACGCGATGGCTAATGACAACCTCAAGAAACTAACCTCCTTGTACATGCACAGGTGGTACTCATGAGGAGACGCAGCGACCATGAGACAAGGGAAATGTGGTGATAGATCATATGTCACAGATAGGCTCCACTTGATGTGGGACTCTGAAGTATCTGGGTAAGGGATTAAGGAGAAGTGAAGGTTCGAGGAGCAGAAGGGTCTTGCCTAAAGTGTGAAGCTTTCCCAAGGTGGTCATGTAGTCACCATGTAAGATTGCATAGAACTAACTTAAGGTTACAGGGTACAAAATGGGCGCTATAAATACTGTGTAGGGTCGGAGTACGAAGTGTGTGAGAGAACATTTTAGGAGAGGTAAACGTCCGTAAGTAGAAAGTAGGCATAGGGGAATCCCTGAGGTGTCCCGTCTGAGTAAGGCAAGAAATATAAATAGATTGAGCTGATGAAGCAAGAGATATAAATAGAGCTTGCTGATGAAGCAAAGAACAGAAATGAAATGGAATGAAACTCAGCATATGAAATAGTGGAGCAGTGGCATATCAGTGGTGTCTGCAGTGATGGTGGCATTGGCCAAGGCACCTATGCCAAGGTACAACTCCCATGTCCAAATAAGGCAGCACGGCAGTGTGCCAGAGTCAGATCTATCCAGAGATCTGGATTGGGTAAGAGGGAGTCTGGGTGATTGATGGAGATCCCATATCCCAATGGGAAGTAGTCCAGTAGTCCATTATCCTCTGTGTGTAGTGCGGCGGCCTCCGCTTCTAGCATATCAGTAATGTTGTTCTCCCTCCATTGTTCTTCATATGAAAGAAATGCTCTGTCCTGTATGTCCGGTCTTGGTTGCCATTTGTCGAAGGTTGTCCCATTGGTGTCCCGGGGGCAAATTGTAACAATGACCACAAGACATGGTGGCATGAGGAATCAGATGGAAAACACCCAAGGCCCAGAGCAAGGCAAATTCATCCTTGAGAGCAGCACACCATTCAGCAGCAAAGGGTGATGACTGAGCATCAGCCCAAGACTGAGGATTAGGAGGAACAACAGAAGCAGTACCCACAAAGGGGACACCATGAGCATCACCAGGATCATCATCAAAAGCAGTGTCGAGTGGCAGGAGGCCAGGCAGAACAAGTTCTGGACTACCTGGCTCACCATCAAGATCCAAAGGACAGCCAGCAGGAAGTAAGCAAGAAGCGGGGGACGTGCAAGGAGCTGGAGAATCAACTACAGTGAAAGCAGTAAGGACTACAGCCACCATGGCCTCATCAACCAGGTGGGCCAAGCAAGCAGAATGATATGGGGAAATAAGGGGAACTGGCACCAACAAGACAGGAGGGACACCAGCTGACAAAGGAGATGAGGGGGGAATAGCAGTAGAAGATGATGAAGACGAAGAAGACTGAAACAATTCGATAAAAGAGACCCGAAAAGAAGTAAGAATGCAACCAGAGGGATGGTGGAAACAATGATAGGCCTTGGAATCAGGGAAATAACCAACAAGAATGCACTCAACAGAGTGGAGGTGAACCTTAGGATTATGCCAGTTTTGAACAAGAACAAAAGCATGGCAGCCAATCTTGCACAAATGGGATAAATCTGGAAGACAGCCAAACCAACACTCATGAGGGGTATGACCAAGTTGTGACTTAATGGGAGTGCAGTTGCCAAGGTAGCAGGCAGTGAGCAAGAAAACATCCCACAAGGAGATGGGGGCAGCAGTGGCAGAATGCATGGCACAAGCATGATCCATGAGAGTACAGTGGAGGCATTTGACATGACCATTATGGGCCAAAGTATGAGGGGCAGTGAATTGATGCATGGTACCATGGGAAGCAAGCCAGTCATGGACAGCTGCTGATTGAAGTTCACCATTGTCGGAACACAAGATACCCACATGAAGATTAGTCTCAAGCTCATGAGTAGAGAACCAATTGTGCAGAGCCAGAAAGGCATCAGACTTGGAAGACAAAGGGATACTCTAGGCATACAAGGAGAAGTCATCAATAATGTGCAAGACATAACAATTCCCCAAAGTGAACACATGATCCAGATGCTCCAAGAGGTCTACATGTACAATGCCCAACCGATGAGACACCCACTCATCACCATGAATGCAAGGAACACTAGACCAAGTCTGTTTGCCAAGAACACAGTGTTCACAGTGATTAGGACAAGAGGGGAGGGCAGAGGGCATACCAATAGCAAGGCCATGACAAGCAAGCTCAACAACAGTGCAATAGTTGGTATGGCCAAGATAACAATGCCAGGTCTCAAGGCCAGCCACAAGGGACATAGTGAAGGTGTGGGCAGCAGTGAGATAACCCCTGGATAGTGTGTAGAGGTAGCAAGATGTAAGGGTCCCAGAGAGGACACAGGTACCATTGTGGGAAGTCAACTAGCAAGACGAAGCATTGAAGTGAGAGGTGTAGCCAAGAGAACCACACAGGGCTGACACTGAAAGCAAGTGAAGAGCAGTGCCCGGAATGAAGAGAACATGGTCAAGAGTCAGATGAATACCCTTGGCAACCACCAACTTGATAGAACCAATGCCAATTGCCTGAACAGAAGACCCACCAACACCATGGATAGCATGAGGGGAGATGGGGCACAAGTGGAAAAAATCAGAAGTGAAGTTGCTGATGTGGACAGAGGCACCACTGTCGAGAAAGAAAGGGACCAGAGAGGGGTCAATGACAGTCAAAGAGTGCTGGCAGGGAGCACAGCAGAAGAAAGTGGCAAAATCAACAACCTGAGAATAGGCAGCCCAATCAACAGAGACCCAAAGGTCCAGTACATCCAGGAAAAGTGCATCACATTCATCAAGGTCAGAGGCTGGCAGACCTTAGAGAAAGGCCATAGGCAAAGGGGGGTCAGCAGCAAGGCCAGCAAACTCAGCCCCAGAAGAGATGGCAGGGTTGACAGGAAGCGTGCCAGAAGGGGTATCCTGCAAGAGGTAAGCCTCATGTGTTGCAGGATCAACAAAGAATGCATGACCACCTGTATCATAGTGGATGGTACCATGACCAGGGAACTTGGCAGAAGAACCAGCAACTGAAGGAGCAGCCCCAGTCAAAGACTTGGCAGTAGGCAGGCCACAAGCAGCATGGCAAGCAGCATGTTCAGTGAGGACCGCATTGCGCTGGCCCTCACAACCACTACCAGGACTAAAGCACTCAGTGACCATATGACCAATGTGACAACCATGGCATTTAGGGTTCAAGCAACACTTGGTATGGCCAGCATCACCACAGACTGAGCACCCCCATGAACTGGCAGGCAGAACAGAGGCAGCAAAGGCCAGAGGCACACCAGAGGAAGTCTGGGCAGCATCAAGCAACTGTTGCTCAGTGTTGAGACAGAGATGAGCCATGAGGGAAGTATAAGGGTCAGCAACAATGCTATGAGAGATATAGTCAGCGATGTGGTCACTAATGCCAGGGAAATCCTCAGAAAGCACATTCAGCATGATGATGAGGGCAAAATTATTCTCCATAGGCAATCCCATAGCATAGACACAGCGTATATCCTCAGCAATGGCAACACTGGTGACAGCAAGGCATTCAGAGTGATGGTAACAAACTTGAAGACGCTTCTGAATAAGATAAATCTGAGCAATAGGGCCAAGCTGTTCATGACAACAATAAAGGGCATCCCAAGCAAGCGCAGCATTGGAGTAGTCCTGGAGAAAGAGCTGTTCCTCAGTAGAGCACTGGTTGCGAAGAGCAGCAACAATATTGTTACAATTCGTCCCCAGGATACTTATGGGATACACTTCAACCAATGGCAACTGGAACCAGACGTACAGGACAGAGCATACCTGCTCTACGTAGAACAATGGAGAGCAGACAACATCACAAGCTTGTTGGAAGTAGAAGTAGCTGGACTACACAAGGAGGATGACGGACTACTGGACTACAACCCTATGGGATACAGGATCTCCACCAATCGCCCAGACTCCCTATTACCTGATCCAGATCTCTGGGTCAATCCCACTTTGGGACGACATCGTACATATTAGGAGGGCCTGGGAGTTGTACCTTGGCACAGGTGCCTTGGCAGACACCACCATCACTGTGGATGCCACTGATGCTCCACTATTTCCAAGGCTATGTTTCATTCTGCTTCATTTCCATTCCTTGCTTCATCAGCAAGTTCTATTTATATTTCTCGCTTCGTTAGCCTCTTCTATTTATTTCCAATTCCCTATTTGGATGGGACACCCCAGAGAAACCCCAGGGATTCCCCTATGACTACTTTCCTCTTACAGACATTTACCTCTCCTAAAGCATTCTCTCGCACGCTTTGTACTCCGATCCCACACAGTATTTATAATGCCCATTTCATACCCTGTAACCTTAAGTTAGTTCTATGCAATCTTACATGGTGACTATACAACTGCCTTGGGAAAGCTTCATGCTTTAGGCAAGACCCTTTGCTCCTCAAACCTTCTATTCCCTTGATCCCTCACACAGATACTTTGGGACTTCTCTTGAGTGGTGCCTATCTGCGATATATGATCTATCACCGTGTTTCCCTTGTCTCACGGTCACTGCGTCTCCTCGTGAGTACCACCCGTGCTAGTATGAGGAGGTTAGTTTCTTGAGGTTGTCGTTAGCCATCGCGTTAGCATAACAAGTATTACTATGGTTTGCATCCCAGGTGATAGCACTAAGAGGGTCAACAGAAGCATCTGGATGAGTGAGTGCACAGGTAATATAAGCACCACCATGGTTTAAAAGGAGAAAGTCACACATAGCCACACTCCAGACTGGCCAGTTGTGTGCCAAACGATCCAGCACCTCAGAGATCTTGGCAAGGTTGCTTTGACTTAAAGAAATGGCCTTGATAGAAGACTTCAACAAAGGGAAAGCAACAGGCCGGGGCAGAGGTGTGGGAGTAAGAGGGGACAAAACAGGAAGCATAGGTAAGACAGGGCCACAGCTCTGACTGAGAGGAGTAACCAATGGCCCTGCATCAGTGAAGTGAGCAGGCTGAGATCAATTGTGGCAATGAAGTCCCCAAGTGTTAGACATGATGGTGGATCACAGAGAAAGTGGGTGGGATGGCAAACATCCCCAGACACAGAATTAGGGGTTTATAAAGGTGCAGAAAGGTGCAGAATGATCTGTATGGGGCAAATCCATTGGGGATGGCCACTGAGGATCAAAGTGGAACTCAAACAAAGCCTAGATATGCAGGCGTGATCAAAATAAGCCCATGGGGCTCATAACCTGTTAGAACTAGGCAGTGTGAGACCCTCAGTGTTCACAGAAGAACAACTATATTATGTACCTAGGTAGTGTGAGACTAGGTACATGGTAAGCCAGACAGAATTGAGGTATCAGAAATGAAGATGTACCTCTCAGCATTCATGGAAGAACAACTGAGGGAAAGAAATGAACAAACAGAAAGGTCCAATATATATATCAAAAGAATTGGTATTCCAACATGTGGCATCAACAATGCACATAGAGTGCCAACAGATAGTGCCATTGGGCTAGAGGGAAAGGATTAGCCAGGTGAAAAGTTCAGATTTGTAGTACAGGAAATGAAGAGAAAAGCAAAGGTCTTCTGGCCCAAAGCTGACCTGAACACATCAGGTAGCACCCTGGAGAGTAGGAGTAAGTGACATACCAAGGAGGGTTTGAGAGCTTGAGACCCAGGCAATGGGAGTGTATGGTTCTTGCCCACAGATCATGCCCAGGAATCCACAAAAGACAGTCAATGAGTCAATGACAAGAACATCAACACCCTGAACCTGGACACTACATGTGCCAGGCCAGCAATGCAAGTAGACAGCTCATGTGACCAGCAAGACAGGCCAGCTGAGGGAGCATACAGAGAGGATAAGCTAGGAAGAGGCTCGAGTACATAGTCATGGCACAGGAGACAGAGATGAGGCAGCTTGCAACCACGAGGGTCCCACCCTGATGGACAGCCAAGGTGAATGTGGTGATGCTGATGTCGACCACTGCCCAAGGAGACAAAACAGAGGTCGCAAATGCCAGTGAGATGGGATGGGCAGGGAGAATGGGGCTCACAACAAGACGACGAGAGATGTTCGACTGCTAGGCAAATTCACGGGTACAGCCCCTGGTGGCAGCACTGATACCCGTACCCGTACCCGTGGATCTACCCATACCCTCACCAAGAGTACAGGTAAATGTGTACCCATACCGACTCCCGTACTCCAGCAACCGCAAAGACGTCATGATGATCATGCTCTCACAATCATGTCATCATCATTGTTACATCAGGGGGTGTCTTGCGAGCGGTCAGGCTCACGATGGTCAAGAGGAGGCGTCCAGTGAGGGAGGACGATGTCATGACGATCGAGCTCTCGCAATCATCATGTCATCATCGTCGCGTCAGGGGTGTCCGGCGAGCAGTTGTGCTCGAGATGGCCAGGAGAGGCTGTCGAGCGAGCGGTTGCGCTCCAGAGTGTCGGGAGGGGCCGTCCTGCGAGTCGGAGGGATCGAGAGGGCACGTCCAGCGAGTGGTTGTGCTCGAAAGGGTCGGAAGGGGCCGCTAAGCAAGCGGTGATGCCCAGGAGGGGGAGCTGAACGAGCGGGCGAGTTGGTGGCGACGTGGCGACAGTGTAGGCGAGTAAGCGAGTGAGGTGGTGACGATGACGTGACGCAATCATCCCGTCGTCGTCTGCCATGGAGCGACGACGTGGCGTTGAGTAGCCATTGCCATTTTCGGCAAGTACACGCGCGAGGGGTACAGATGTCCAAGATGGCGTACCCGTACCCGTACCCTGGCGATACCCGTACCCGTGACCCGGGCGGGTGCCAATTACCCGTGCTATTGCCTATTGACCGCCAGCCCCACATGAACCTGGGAGTGAATCGCTTGAGAGGGAACGAGATAACCTGTCGTGCGAGATAATGTTGTGGACGAGGGCGAAACCGTGTATGCGGAGTGCAGTCACTAGCCCAGACAAGTGGACGGCCAGAGCACGAGGACAAGACCGCAGGAGGCGGTCAAGTCTCACGGCTGCATGGAGGGTCAACGCACACGCGAAGAATGTCAGGACGTACCTTTGAATGTACCATATGACCTTGGATGCCCCGCAGACAACACCCGGCCAGTGGAGAGCGCGAACAGAGCGCGCATGTCGAGTGACAACATGGTTTGAGTCACACAGTGGCGCAGGTGCACGAACGAAATCGAGAGACAGCATGCACGCATCAGCAGACAAAGATTGTCCAACTGACCTAGGCGGCGGTATGAGAGGTTGCGACGAAGAAGACGCGAAGGCGAGGGCAGTCGGCGAGCCACGGACGATGGTCGACATTAGCCAAGACAGTACATATTTAGTTAACCCCTGCGCATGGCCAGGCATCGCCCGTGCGTCGGCAAATGCCGGTCAGAGCAGTCCAGGCTCTTGAAAACCTTGAGCCAGTCAATTGGCTCGCCGAGGAAACCTTCATACCTTCGTCACGTAGCCTCATTCCCTTGGCAGATCAATATTCTCGTTCTCGTATCACTCATATCTGAGAGTCAGTTGTCCCCCATATTTGTCCATGTGGAGCACACCTTGCGTGGTGAGGCTGAGAACATTTCTAGCGTTTTCCTGTATTTCCGCTCGTGATAATGTACGTACGTACTCTGATGAATATAGTCCAGATATCACTGCTAATCGAGTCCTCTATCCGTGATAAGATCTGTATCTGTATTCAAGCCAGCCCACTGTCAGTGATTGCTGGGCATGTTCCCCACGTTCTTCTCCGTGGACTGGTCACCATGACGGTCCCGAATGAGTCAACTAACCAGCAACGTTTGCCGCTTCGATCGCATCTTTGAGGCGCACGAAACGAACGTTGGCTGAACACCCCGGTGCCGTGTCCGACCTATCCCCGACAGCTGGTCCATGATGCTACTTATTGGGTCATACCATACCCTTAATTAGGCAGTCAAGTCTTCTCGCACAATTGAAAGAAACCATGGTCCTCGCAAGGTGAAGCACTCCGAGGGTACGCACGCCGTCTTGTGTCGCGCGATGTCGGGGAGCTGTTTCAGATTATGACTGTTCGCATTACCGGCACCGCCGACTCTCTTGAACGGGAGCCAGATCGGTGATCGTAGGCTAGATGGCTTCCACTCAAGTGCTTGTAACTCATCACTCAGTTGACGTCGTCTCGTGAGAGACGCTTGAGACGCGGGGCTGCGGTTTATCATGCGTCTATCTCACGACGTTTAAATGCCATCCGTTGCAGGGATTATTTTCACAACCTCACGAATCATGACTCATGTTCCGAACAGCCAGAGCAAAACCTTGACCGCTGCCAACAGCGTTGCTGCATGCAGAGACACTGCCTCTGCTGCAGCGCCCCCTCTCTCGACGCCTTCTCCAAGTGTAATCAAGCCTGATATTGAGCATGCTTTTGTCGAAGATGATCCACGACTTTGGTCGAATACTAGAAAGGTCAGTCACTTTCTCAGCTGTCCGAACGATCACCATTAACACTGATTAACTTAAAATTGTACAGAATGTGATCTTGGTCATCATTTTGGGGGCCTCTTTGATATCAGGGCTATGCGCCAATATTCAAAATCGTGAGTAGTTGTTACTATCATCGATACATAGGTTAACAGGTAGACACTAGCCGCGAACGCTGAGATCGAACAAGACTTGCACACCACCGCGTCACAGATTAGTCTGAGCTTGTCTCTCTTCATTCTTGTCCACGGAAACTTTCCGCTGGTATGGAGCACGGTCAGCGAGATCAAAGGGAGGAAAGTATGTGGGGTGTTCATATTAGATGCATAGCACACGTGCTTACTCACTACCGTCAGCTCGTCTATTTACTTTCCGTTGTGCTGTTTACCGTTGGTTCCGCGATCGTCGCAATTTCAAAGACCATAAGTCTGGTCATTGGCATGCGAATAGTCCAGGCTGCTGGGTAGGCTGTTACGCATACTGTCATTTTCTCTTGTGCTGACTCTATCTAGCTCGAGCGCTGTCATTTCCATCGGAGCGGCAACGCTTGCAGATATTTATGAGCCCCATCAGCGAGGAACCATGATGGGCGTTTTCTATTCTGCGCCTCTGCTGGGTCCGTCGATCGGGGTCATCCTGGGCGGGTGTTTCACGCAAGGTTTCGGTTGGCGTGCGGTGTTTTGGTTTCTGGTGATCTGGGGAGGTGTCATATTTTGCGCGTTCTTGTTTCTGTTCAAGGATACATTCAGGAAGGAACGCAGTCTGACATACCAAAACGTTCTCAACAGACGTATACGGGAACGCCAACTTGCACAAGGGAAAGATGTTACGCCAGGAGGGGAACCTGTCGGTGAGAACAAGACACCGGAGGACGCCATTCCTGAAACGCAAACACCGAGAAGCGACGTGGAGGCACAACCCGTGGTCACCCCATCGCTTGCTATTGATGGCGTCAAGTTATCGATCGCGGACCTGAACCCATTTCCTCCCTACCTACGTATCGTGAGCCGCAGAAACAACCTTGCTATCCTGGTCCCTTCTGGTGAGTGCTGGACTTACAAGTTTGACAGTGCTGACCTTCGTGTATTCGTAGGACTTCTCTTTGGATTCAACTACAGCATCGTATACACCTGTGCGCGAACGCTGTCTCTCCATTATGATTATGATGCCATGATGACTGGATTGGTCCTGCTTTCGTATGGGATCGGTCAGTACCGTCATGCGTTGCATGAACGAGTGGCTGAAAGTGGTCTTTAGGAAGCATGCTGGGCAGTATCTCCGGTGGACTATGGTCTGACCGGACACTTGCCCGGCTCAAAGCTGCAAATGGTGGGGTCAGCTATCCGGAGGTGAGCGAAACATCTGTGAACCATCCGAAACACATATCAATGCTGTTTGACAGATGAGATTGGAAAGCACCAAGCTCGTCATGTTGTTCTTCCCACCAGTCGTAGTCGGGTACGCCTGGGTCTGCCAGCAGCACGTACATATCTCAGCGGTCTGCGTCATGCTGTTCTTTTCCGGCTTATTTTCCATGTAAGTCATGCTCATGCTGTCGCCTGATCCTGTCTGACAGCTGATGCGCCCGTGTGTAGATGGATATATGCCGGCGCTCTGGCGTACATCGTCGACGCCAACGTCGGTCTGTCGTCCAGCGCCGTCGCTACTAACAGTTCGTTCCGCGGATTATCTGCGTTCGTGGCTGCGGAGATCGCGGTCCCGTTACAGGTGTTGTTCTCCGCATCTGTCCGGCTCATTGCTTTCCCCACTCACGACGCTTTGCTCAGGATTCTATTGGCGATGGAGGCCTGTACACGCTATGGGCCGGCTTGATGCTGTTCGCGGAACTGATGATATTGCTGGTGCTTTACAAAGGCAGGCAGTGGCGCGAGGCTGGGATCGAAGCGGAGGCGCGAAAATATGGATCGTGATGCTAGAGGGGCTCCGACTCGTACGGTCCTGTAGTACATACGTAGCTGCAGGGTAGCTACCATATGCCAGGCCATAAACACCACCCTCGGGCGACTGGCAAGACGGGCAGGTCGAGGGAGCAGACAGAGGGCCAGATGGGTGAGGATGCGAGGCTCGAGTACACCGTCAAGGCGCAGAGGCCACAGACGAGGCAGCTCCCAGCCATGAGGGGCACACCGCGATGGACAGCCAAGGGGAATGTGGCGACACCGATGTCGATCACATGCGGATGCTACCCAAGAAGACCCGCGATGACGGAGCCCAGGTCGCGAACGTCAACGAGACGGGATGGACAGGGGACACGGAGGCTGACAACGAGGTGGCGAGAGACGCTCGACCGCTGGCCTGATATGGTACATGTACCTGTCAGTGCATTGCTTGTGGAGGAGCGAGACGACCGACGGCGCTGACATCGGACGGCTAAGCGAACGTACCACAAAGTGTCGAGCCCGAGGGTATTGGCAAGCTTCGACACCGTGCCGACCAGAGGTGAAGCACACGTCTGGAGCACAAGAGCGCGTCGAGGACTCAAGGGGCAGATCAAAAACATTGCTGAGAGTGATTGGAGCGCGGTAAAGAATGGTACTCACCTATTCACGCTCCAGTTGAGCAAGTCGAAATAGACCTGATGCAGACACAATTGGAATCGAGGTGGAATGGATGGCGCAACGAGCGACGCGCGCTGCGACTTGATACGAGTCGAAACGGACTCGTTAGCTGGAAATCAGCCAGGTCAGCATGGATGGTGAAAGCTCACCGAAACAAACACACCACACAGTCATCACCACAGTCGATCCATAGATCATCCGAACCTACCGTAATGTTGAGGACGACTTACATCGAACCCAAGAACGACACTACCACTACCGGGCTCACCCAGGCCAAACGGTCACGTCAAGACCGTATCTGACGATGATACCTTCGCGCAAATGTTTTATATGGACTTTGCATGGCTTAGATGCGATATCGGGGCGGACGACAATGTTGGAGTCGCCAATCGAAGCGGCACCTTGAACGACGCAAACCGTGACTTGCCATATTTGGACGCCGCTCGAGCGCAGAGCGCGCCAGACACTCTCGCACTCGATACCAGTCGGTTCATGGTATAGATTCTAACATATATATGTTTAATTTCCTACTTTTTATTCTAACTACCAGACCCAATTCCGTTTGTCAGGGAGTTGTCAGGGAGTGCTAGATATTCGAATGCCAAACGGCGTACAGTCGTACAGCCACGGGCATTCACTACTTAGAATTCTCGGTACGTGCTTCATGCCGATCTCGTTGCTTGTATAACCTTGATCTGTTTCTCTCAGCCGTCGAGTGTAGACGACACTGCAGGTTTTGCGCGACGCATTACTGTCGCAGAGTGGTGCACGTGGAAATGAATGAAGACGTTTTACTGTGCGTCAGGACTCGGCATATGCCGGTCGGAGCAGTCACGTCTGTTTTTCTTGAACCTCGACCCAGTCAATTGGCTCGTCGAGGAAACCTTCATACCTTCGTGTAGCTTCATTCCTTGGGCAAATGAATTCTCGTTCTGGTATCACTCATTTCTGAAGGTCAGTATTTGTCCATGTAGAGCATACCCTGCGTGGCGATACTGAGAACATTTCTAGCGTTTTCCTGTACTGAGCTCGTGATAACGTATGTACGTACTCTTGTGAATATAATCCAGGTACGACCACTAACCGAGTTCTCTGTAGTTCTCTGTTTACGATAAGGTCTATATCCACAATGGTGCCATGACGGTCGCGAGTCGATCAAGTCATCAACAACGCTGCCGTCTCGTCCAGTGTCAATCTGTCGCGCTTTTGAGGTGCACGAGGCGAACGTTGATTGAACCCTTTAGTGCCATGTCCGACCTATTCCGAGTTCTCCCCGGCTGCCGATTCATGATGCTACTTACGGGGTCATACCCAAGGCGAAGGAGAGTATATCCAAATGCAAACACGTCCGCCGGTGTTGGCAGATACTTGATGCGCGGAGCCCATGTGTGAGTTTACCTCACAACTTCGTCATTTTGCGTCGTTGATTTAGAAGCCGACACCCCTAGTAAGGTATTCAAGTCCGTTTTTGACTCGGACAACCGAAGGCAACCAGGGTCCTTGCAAAGCGAAGTACTCCGAGGGTACGCACGCCGTTAGTGGTGCCGTCCGATGTCGGGCAGCTGTTTCAGGTTGTGCCTGTTTGCGTCACTCCCGATACCGCCGAGTCTCTTGAATGAGAGCAAGATCGGAGTTGTCGGCCGAACTAACCCCCATTCAGGTGCTGGTAGATTCTGACGCGGTTAACGTCCTCTCATCGGAGACATCGTCCGCTTGGGTTCTGGGCCGTGGGTTATCATGTGTCGATCCCACGACATTTAAATGGCATCAGCTCTCTGACTCCATGCACCGTTTTCACAACGTTCACAAATTATGACCTGTGTTCCAGACGGCAAGGGCACAAGCTTGACCTCAGCCCACACTTTTCCTATCAGCAGAGACATTTTCCCTGCCCCAACGCTCACCCTCTCGACGCCTCCTCCAAGTGTAATCAAGCCTGATATTGAGCATACATTTGTAGAAGATGATCCGCGACTTTGGTCGAACACTAGAAAGGTCAGTCAGTCCTTTTAAGCCGTCCGGGCGATTGCTATTAACGCTGATCAAATGAATGCTGTCAAGACTGTGATCTTGTTCATCATCTCGGGGGCCTCTATGATAGCAGGTCTATGTGCCAATATTCAAAATCGTAAGTGTTCGTTACTATCATCGATACATAGGTTAACAGGTAAACACTAGCCGCGAACGCCGAGATCGAACAAGACTTGCACACTACTGCGTCGCAGATTAGTCTGAGCTTGTCTCTTTTCATCCTTGTCCAAGGAAACTTTCCGCTGGTATGGAGTGCTGTCAGCGAGGTCAAAGGGAGGAAAGTATGTGGCATGTTCATATTAGATGCATAGCACACGTGCTTACTCACTACTGTCAGCTCGTCTACTTACTTTCCATCGCGCTGTTTACAATTGGTTCTGCAATCGTCGCGGTTTCAAAGACCATAAGTCTGGTCATTGGCATGCGAGTGATCCAGGCTGCTGGGTAGGCTGTTACGCATACTGTCATTTTCTCTTGTGCTGACTCTATCTAGCTCGAGCGCTGTCATTTCCATCGGAGCGGCAACGCTTGCAGATATTTATGAGCCCCATCAGCGAGGAACGATGATGGGCGTCTTTTATTCTGCGCCTCTCTTAGGACCATCGATCGGGGCCATTTTAGGTGGTGGCCTCACACAGGGTTTTGGTTGGCGTGCGGTGTTTTGGATTCTGGTAATTTGGGGGGGCATCATATTTTGCGCGTTCTTGTTTCTGTTCAAGGACACATTCAGGAAGGAACGCAGTTTGACGTACCAAAACGTCCTCAAAAGACATATGAGGGACCGGAGACTCGCACAAGGGAAGGATGTTACGCATGATGGAGGACCTATCAGCGAGAATAAGACTTCGGAGGAGACTACTCGTGGAACGCAACCACCGAGACGCGACGTGGAGGCACAACCCGTGGTCGCCGCATCGTTCGCTACTAAAGAATTCAAGTTATCGATCGCGGACGTGAATCCATTTCCTCCCTACCTACGTGTCTTGAGTCGCAGAAATAACGTTGCCATTCTGGTTCCTTCTGGTGGGTGCCACATTGTCAAGCTTGGCAATTCTGACCTCGGGCGCGTTCGTAGGACTTCTCTTTGCATTCAGCTACAGTATCGCATATACTTGTGCGCGAACGCTGTCGCTCTATTATGATTATGATGCCATGACGACTGGATTGGTCCTGCTTGCCTATGGGATCGGTCAGTATGGTCATGCGTTCCATGTATGAGCCGCTAACACTGGTGTTTAGGAAGCATACTGGGTAGCATCTCCGGTGGACGATGGTCTGACCGGACACTTGCTCGGCTGAAAGCTGCAAATGGTGGGATCAGTTACCCGGAGGTGAGCGATGCATCTGTGAACCATCCGAAACACATATCAATGCTGTTTGACAGATGAGATTGGAAAGCACCAAGCTCGTCATGTTGTTCTTCCCACCAGTCGTGGCCGGGTATGCCTGGGTCTGCCAGCAGCACGTACATATCTCAGCGGTCTGCGTTATGCTCTTCCTGTCTGGATTCTTTTCCATGTAAGTCGTGCTCATGCTGTCGCCTGACCTTGTCTGACCGTTAACGTACTTGTGTAGATGGATATATGCTAGCACCTTGGCGTACATTGTCGACGCCAACGTCGGTCTGTCGTCCAGTGCCGTCGCTACTAACAGTTCGTTCCGCGGATTATCTGCGTTCGTGGCTGCGGAGATCGCGGTCCCGTTACAGGTGTGTTCTCCGCGTCGCACCAGATTGCCTCCCAGCTCACGCTTTGCTCAGGATTCTATTGGCGATGGAGGTCTATATACATTCTGGGCGGGCTTGATGCTCCTCGCAGAACTGATGATATTGCTCGTGCTTTACAAAGGCAGGCAGTGGCGCGAGGCAAGCATCGAAGCGGAGACGCGAAGATATGGATCGTGACGCTGGAGGACTTTGATGCTTGTGCACTACTACATACTGTACAATAGTGTAAATTAGTTACCACCTTGTAGAAACCTTGTACCTCTATCGACGTCCGTGATGAGTATGATACCAGTTAAGTGTTCAACGCTGCAAGTCGTGAAGTGGGCAGTATCTGATAAACAAGGTGAGGATGAAATCCTTCATTTCAGGTTGCAAAAGGAGGTGTGACAGAGGCAGAAGGACACTGCTTAGGTGGAGCATAGAATAACCAAATCTACCCTTTTTCAGCTTCCATCGTGTGGTAGCCACGTCACTGCTCGTTTTTATCGATGCGAATGTTACTTTGCCATCTTTCTTCACAAACTTCACCGAACTCGTCATGTGAACTATGCCAATTGGCAACATGTACCACCTTGTCAAGCTTTCATTTCGTTGATGTCGTGGTTGCGTTTGTAGTTATTCGTGATTGAGCAGTGCCAACGGGCTCTCACGATCCGTTTTACTGGTGCTTGAACAACGATGCAAGAACTCACTCACCATTCAGGTGACGTTGGATATTATCAGTGACGGCAACACTCGTAGATGAGATACTGCCAAGAACACACCATGTCTCACCGACTCATGACATGCAAATTCTTGCAGGACAAGCACTTGACTCAAGTGCATTCCATCCGAGTCGGTCCCCGACAGACCCGGTGCGTTCCAAGACGTGTTCGTCGTAATTCGGATAAATGTCGTCACACATAGAAGATCTCTCTGAGTGGAGACTCCCCTAGCACCACCACTGAACGATGGACACGTACTACCTTGTCCAATTGCTTGAAGTAATTCCAAAACAGGTTTTCTACCAGATGCCAGCGTACCGCCACAACTATCGGATGTGCCTTCCAGAGACAAGTGAGAAGGAATCTCGATCAGCTCAGCAACTTCTACTTCCACTTGTGGACTAGTTCGGGTAGTGGTGCAAATGCAGATTCAAATGAGGAGCATCCGAGTTCCTTCTGCCAGTGGTGCCCTGATTATGTCCCTAAAATGGATAAGCAAGCAACGTCAGCGAGGTGTGAAGAAGGCGCAGTGGATTCGCCACGTAGTCAACGCGTTTGGGAGCAAATAAATGTTGGCGGGGTAGACGAGTCACTGGGTTCCTGGTCTCTGTCAATCTAACCCCATTTCATCATATCGATGGTCGATTCCAAGTCAAACTTGCCTCTGCTGCGGCCTCCATGTCCGAGAAACGCATATACTCCGTGCCAAATAACTCTGACCACTCCTTGTCAACCCAGATCGTCATTGGTTAGTGATTCGGACAACTAGACAACATACCTTCTACGATGACTTGCTAGCCAAGGCTTTTTTTCATGAAGACAGAAGAAGGGTAGGTCGGTTTGAGTCCTGGTTTCACATCCTCCCCGTTAGGATCAGGTCAAGCTTCATCATCCTTCCATATTTCCTGGTTGCTTCATGCCGCGGGGCTTCGTGTGAAGCAAACACTGGCAAGACTCGCAGCTAGTGTCAACTGGGTCGTATGTATGGTTCCGAGACCACGTTTGTACACATGTAACCCTGACGTCATTGCGTGTGTAAGCGGCCTCACGAACGGTGTTGTATGGACGTCAATTCAAGGTCCCCGTAATGCGATGGAGTTGCTTCATCAAGACAGATCTTTGTCTCGAACGCCCGATAGCTGTATACTATTATGACGAGTTCGAATTCGGGACCCGGGCCCGCTACTCAGGTACTCATTTATCGTACCCAAATAGTACTAGGCTCATTGTCGCCATTGTTGCCGTATGCGCCATGATCGATTGATCAGCGACCCAGCGAACAAAAGATATTAGGGCGCTTGAAACACCATCCTCCCTGTCAGCACCTTCGAGTAGGCCCCTTCGCGTGCAACAATTTGATCAACTTAGCCAAGGTAATCGTTTCGGGTAGTTGCACCCTGCGCGTAGTGCTGACTGCCAACAACTCGTTTCAGGTGGTGACAGGTGTTGATTGCAATATGGTCCGTGCCGAGTTGCAACTGCCAGTGTTGCTGAGTTGTGGCTTTCGTCGCGGGTTGCACACTCTCAGCTCTACAGTGATTAGATTGAAGTAGGGTTAGTTCCAGGTCACAGTTCGGTCCCTCTCTGATTTGGAGGCTGCATGACACGCCGATTTCCCGCGCGTCAAGCATGTACGTGAAGTTTTACATGATAACTGGTTTTGTAAAGGCGCAAGTCGAGCTTTCCGTTCAAGCCTCCTCCTTCCACCTGTGATCCGATGTGATGCAGGTCCTCTCCTCGTATTTCGAAGAAAAGACTTTTCCGCACTTTGGGATGTTCCTAGACGCCTCTTTTGTGGAACAATCGACAACCCCATCGCTTATGTTTCCGACCTATACTGTTCGTCCCCTTGCCTACCTATCCCACGCACCGACTGCAAGTAGAGCTGACGTTCAATTGAAGCTAGTTACAAAATGTCAGCATGTTTATGATTATATTGTAGATCTGTCGGAGACGACAGATGCTGACCCTTCAATGTCTTTCTTCGTCAGAACCCGTCCTTGGAGAATCTTTCCCATGTGCGTGTGTTCAAACGGTCTTCCTCGCGTCCGAATGGCAAGCAACCCCACCACGAAAGGTAGTGGCGAACCAGAGAAAGTCATCTCCGTCTCTTCGAAACTACCGGGAATGTTGAACAGATTCCGACGCACTCCTCCATCCTTTGACGACTCTTGTGTGCGTACCCCTAGGAAGCGACATAGCCGGAGGTACGACTCGTAGTCTCTGATATACAGCTGCCCAGCGAATATGTTCAGCTGGTCGATCAGATGCCAGGGTGATGTCCAGTCGGGGGGGAGCGGTGGGATAGTATAAAGTCTGAGATCATCGGATGACTTCATGCGTTCGGATGTCCGTGGTGCGTACAGGTGAATGTGAACGAATTCGCTTGCCCTGATATCCGGCATCAACAGGTCAGCTTCGAATGGGCTGAGCAGAACCAGAACGCGGTCGCGGCCATTCATTCCAGAGAAAATCCATTGGACGGGGCGCAAATATTGATCTATTGTCCCTACGGTAGACTCAGGATTGATGGTGTTGCAGAAGTCCGCTGTTGCCAAGATGAATGGACTCCAGACATCTGCATCGCGAGTGGCAGCAGAACTCTTTTCGAGAGTCCTAAATACAGGAAGGAACGCGCTGCCTGAATGTAACGGAGGTATGACACCAGTCTTCACGAAGGTGACGACATCCGGATGAAGCCAATGTTTTGCTGGCTCTGCTCTTGGGGGCAGCTCCAACTCTCGTTCGCGCTCTCGATCACGGTGGACCTCCCGTTCTTGTTCTTCATCCATCCTCGCACTCTCCAGTGATAACACTCCAAGGTCATCGCACCGTTGCCGGATCTCTGGATCCAGCGCAGACAAGTCGCTTGATGTACTCCCACCCTGACGGGGTGCATACAGCTCAACTAGTGACTTCGAGTCCCGTTCGAGCCAAGTATCCGCCAACCTCTCTCTCGTGATCTTCCCGTCGACAAAACGAGACCAAGCATCCTGTCTGGATTTATGGCGCATGCCTTGGTGTGCCCAGTATGGAGCCCGTTGCTGGATATCGTCCCAGGTCTCATGGATCGCCCAACATAGAATGTCGACGGTAGTGACTCGTTTGTTCGGATCTTTATTACCAGCCACGACACGAATGGCGTGATCAACTCCAGGGGGTGCGAAGAACATGACAGAATGACCATGACCTAGCTTCCGCATCCGCATACAACCTAGAATTCCCAACAGTGAGACTTGGGGATCAAATCATGGGATTGAAACTGACCCTGTACCAGAGCATCTTTTGTCACCTTAGAGCCGAGCGTGACGGCTGCTCTTGACCCAATTGGCAATTTGAGGTCGGTCCCCCTGGTGTGGGCATGATCCAGATACACGACACAACGGTCTAAGTGTTGGGAAAGCGAAGAGGCGAGCAATGGTACGGATCGGCCATTTGACAGTACCATCAATTCATCACGCTCGTTGAAGTAGATGGCGCCCGCCGCGTCGCGGACGAGTTCGAGCCACGTCGTAGCTACCTGACGATTTGAAAGGTCAAGTATCTGTGAGCCGACATCTAGTAAGACTCGGATGTCGGGCTTTTGTTCAGCCACCTTTTGAAGGAATGTGCGAGTGGACAGTGGTTCATCGCCGAGGTGAGTTACTGTGTAGAAGTCATTTTCCGGCTGAAGAAGATATGCGAGAACCATGGCATTTGTTCCCATCTGGTGATCGAGGTCACGCTGGGCGATAGACATGGGTAACAGCCATCTCCCGTCGTTCGTACCAGAAAACCCTCAATGCGAGTTCAGTGACCAAGTTCAACATGTCAGAATTACATAACTCTTGGGTGACGTACCCGTTACAAGGTTGTTTCGCTCATCTGCCAAATCCCAGCTGGATCCGGACAGTTTCCAAGGAAATTCCTTCGCCTCCGTTGGAAACACCATTCGTGAAAGGTAGAAGTCTATTGTTGTTTGATTTCGAGAGAAAAGCGGAAATATGACATTATCCCATTGTTCCGATGACCTGAGGTTGATGTCCCCGAGTGTCTGAAGCGACTCCGGCACTGTTCCGTGATCATACTCTTCGATCCAAAGTGCGTACTCCATCGACGGGTCATCCTGGTCTACTAGAATTTCGAAAGAAAGCCTCAACTGGTCCTCTGTGAGGCCACCATAGTAGTATGATAGGCAGGTGAGAATGATGGTGAGGTCTGGATGGCCGAACTGAGTATTTGGGGCTGGCACATCCTTCGCTCGGTACGGGACTGCAAGCATTGTGGGGGGCGGTCCAAGACCAAGCCAGAGAAATTTTTCACGACACAGGTCCGGGCCAAGGCCATAGTCTACACGCCATCTCCGGTCCGCGAGAGCAGAGAAGAGGACATTGGTGGTCAAAAGACCACGGAGTAGAAGGAGCCCACTCCAAAGATGACTCTGATCCGAAGCCTTGGCGTACTCTTCCACCCTCTTCGCCGTCTCCGGAACTCGAAGAACATCCGTACGAGATATGAAGTTCCGAATTGCGTCATGCAATCCTGAGGAGACATGTTGGAATTGGAAACCGGCAAGCCTTCCAGCCATCACGTCTTCGGTAATCGATGATATCAGGCGTGAACGAACATCGGAGGGTCGAAGGATGCGAACCACGGTAAATGATCCAGGTGGGCCCCGATCATATTCGATCGACTCTGGGGCGTGCTTGGCAATGGAGTATATGTGTTTCTTGACAAGGCTGAGCATTTGCTGAATGACAGACCATCTGTCAGGATATCCATCCATGTGTTGCTGAAGACCAAGGGTGTAAACCAATTGGAATCGAGCATGGAGAATCTCGTCGCTCTCGTCCAAGACATCCCGAACATTAGAATGGAGCCACTGTTGAAGGTTCATCCATTTAAATGCACTATCGGAAGTGCCGCGAGTATCCCCACTGGCACCATGCCCACCATCGTCATCAGTCCGGGTCGGGTCTTGGCTGCTTGAACCATTTGGCGATCGGTTAAGCGATCGAAATATATCACGGACTAGGTTATTTCCGTTCAGCTTCAATCCAACAGTCAGCCGCTAAATCAACAATCATCAACATACAAATTTAACTACACGCACCGAGCAGAGCGAGAGCACTCTCTTCGTGTATTGGTAAATCAAACTTCTATGACACCCTGTTGATAGGTTGATTATTTGTTTCCTTTCACGCATCTGCTGCTCCGCTGCCATCAGCCTGAGCGACACGACGTACTCGGGTTGCACGAGTAGAATCCCTCGCTCAGCCATGCATTGAGACATGAGCTCGTAGATCTCATCAAGTTTTCTGGGGTTCATCATTTCGGAACGAGACAAATGCGGGTGGTATACAGGCCTGTTGGCAAGCCCACCGAGGCGAGAAACAAGTATCTCGAACGTCTGGGCCGTCAGTGCCTTTGGAACGATGACACGGACGAGCCGTTTCCCGTCGGCGAGAACGGTAGCAGCGATGGGGATGATGACGGATGATTTCCCTTCGCCCATGTTGACCTGCATGACAGTGTTCTGACCGGATTGTGGAGATACCATCTCTATTGCCGTTGCTACCTGACTGCGACGAATGAGAAAGTTTCCGTGAATCTGGGAAGAACAAACGAGTAAAGTGATTAGAGATGAGCACTGGGATAGAATTTACCAACCTGGATCAACAGCCAATCTGGGTATTCTTCAGGATTCCACCCGTCGCATACCTCGTTCTCTAGTTCCTTTAAGAACTCTTCTTCAGAACCATCGAGGACGAACCGAAGCAATCTGCGGGAGCGCTGAAGGTCCAAAAGAAGTAACGCCAATAATGTCAAGGACTCCTTCCACCGCGGAGGGAGATCGATCGGCGAAACGGATGCGAGACAGCGCAAGAGCATATCTGCAGAAACAGGTTGATAGTGACCAAATGAGTCAATCACCTGTCCGAAAATATTCTTTATCCTGCCCAGGTAGGATAGGTAGTTGACTCTACATCGCATATAGTGCTCTTTGAGTGCATCAATGCGGTTCTCTGCTGCCACCTTGTAAGTCATTTGAGATACCCCGCGAGCACGCGCCGCGTTGGCATTGAGGTGAGAGAGGTACTGTGCTTGGAATGAGTTAGCTGGTGGAAGAGAGCAAAACAGTTGATCCAATATGGAGATATTATCTGATGATGTCGTGTAGTAACTGTCGCGAAGCAAGGTGCTGCGTGCCTGTAGCTCGGGTGCTGGTTGATTGCACATCAGGTTTCCGAGTGTAATCTCTATGGATTGACCCCCTTCGAAAAGATCTTCTGGAGACGAGACTGTACAAGGAAGAGTGGGCAGTCCGGGCCCCGGCACGAGGACGCGCATTGTCGAGCAGTCCCTTTCGTCATAATTACAACCTTCTGACGATGTGGGTCTCATGGCACTCGAAATAAATAGATAGGCTGCGCGTCTCTCTGCACGTTTCGCTCGGGTGACTTGCGAGTGGAGTATGGCGGCTGCAAGTTTGTCCGAGTCGACACTTGGACGGGTGCGCCAGCAATACCCATTACTTGTTTCCACGTACCCAGCTTTGACAAGGGGATTCTGGCTTGAAAGTCGTCGGAAAGCTCCGGGTTGCATAGTTGACCGCCAGCCCGCTGACCGTAAGAGACAAAGCGCAGCTTGAACACCCGTACTGCCCGTCAGGGGATCGGGAAGATGACAGTCGGTCATAGCATGTAAATCCGCAAGAAATGCCATGCTTTCCCAGCTGCCCTTTCCCTTCAAGCGTCCTAGTTCCGTATCCACATCATAAGTGTGATACAACATTTGTTCGTCGGGTCGAGGGCGATCGTGGTGAAAATATCTAATCTGAACATGATGTTCGTCATGGAGTTTGAGCACGCCAGATGGTATGAGAACACGTCGGTGGACAAGTTCTTCAGGGATAGGGGTGCTGGCAAGGTGTGATCTCGGCCGAAGAACGAGTAAGTTCTCCAAGCCGAACAGCGTCTCAACGGATTGATTCTCATCGTAAACCATATCCTTGAAGTCATGGGACTCGAGTTCTTCATCCTCGTTGACAAAAAAAGACAAGTCGTAATAGGGCAAAGTGACGGACAGGCATGACATCGGTGTTGATTGGCACAAATCGATCGGCAATGTGCTCACTAGGAGATTCCTGGATTGGGCTTCTGAGCCTTCGTCGGCTTCATAACATCTGTTGACACTATTGAGACAACGAAAACACCTGACAAGCATTGTCCAGGTCGGGCTTCGAACATCCACAAGCATCTCGCGACCTTTGTACATGTGGTATCGTCCAGACATGTTGCAATCAATCTTCCAGTTTTCCGAAGATTCTTCCCAAAGCTGTTCGACAGGGCGAATTTCGATCATCCTTGTGGACAGATTAAGCCAGTGAATATGTCCATCGATGAGCACTGGTGGCAGGTCAGCTTCCAGTTTGCTCGAAGGAATCAGCTCGAGTATCTCATTTGTCTGGTTGCTTTGTGCTCGAATGACCAAGTTGTCATCCCGTAGCGAAAGGTGGACCTGCAAGCAACTGAACAATGGTGGTCATGTGTGGTTGGATAGTTGCTCACCCTGTGATTAGTTGTCGTAGAGTGTGTCATGACATCCATCCCCGGGAGAGTGGATGGTAAGAAAAGGAAGCTCTGCTGCAAATCATAGCTGTAAAATAATTGCTAGCATCCAGGATGTACGTGTACGCACACCATGAAAGATTTTTTTACAATGCTGGAAACTCCAGACCTGACACGGCAATCTACTCGATTGACCATCCACTCGAAGCTCACCACACAGCAAGTTTGCGTGCACTGTGTGTGAGGGTCGGTTCGTGGTCGCTTTCGTTTTGCATGTAAGCCAACGCGCGTTTGGATGTTGTAATTGTTTCCATCTGGATGTATCCGGCCGATAGGTAGTGGAAATCTTCGCAACTGCAAGATCAATGCCATAGTCTGATGGGTCATCAAGGATGATCTCTCTCGAAATCTCCTCTATGGCAAGAGAAAGAGAACGGTCTCGGTCAAGCAGCAATGCTGAATAATTGTCCTGGATGTTCGAATCGAAAGAGCTGACTTGATGTTCGGATCTGAGGATATGGATGAAAAAGGTACACGCAAGGAAAGCATCAACATCTTCTGCGGACTGAAAAATGTTGGAATAAATGGCAGGATCAACGTCAAACGTCTGTCGGCAAGTGGTAGCCATGTCCAGCAAGAGGTTCTGGCGTACATCGTTCGTAGGTGCTTTACCCAGGTCATATAAGAGTTCTTGCACCCAGAAGAATATCTTCTTCCGCACTCTGCGAAGAAGAGTAATGGCCCGCTTTGACATGCCTTCACTGGGACTTGATGTAAGCACCCGAGTGAGCAACAAAGAGATGGAATTCATCCCCACGCTGTCGATTGGTCCAGCTATGACATCCACGAACAAGCTTTCGAGCTCATCTAGGAGGGCTTGGCAGAAGGAGGAATCTTCCAACTCTTGGTGCCAAATCCATGTCCCTCTATCCAGGTCAAGCGGTCCAACTTGAGAGGCGGCATGGGAGAGAAGGTAATGGACAGCGTGATGACGGAGATTCAGAGTTCTACTGCGTAACCCATGGAGGATGTTGAGCCACCGGAGTGAGCCGCCACTATTCAAGTGTGTAAATGTAACGAATTCATCGAGGGATAGATTTGTGGGACAATCTGCTTGGGCAGACAAGACGTCGTTGGATGTGTTTAAGGTCGAATCCATATATAGACCTAATGCTGTGGACGCCACCTTTGTGTACCTGAAGCCAAACGAACGATCGCTTGCTTCGAGTTTGTGGCCCTTGTTCAGCCGCCAAATCGAGGACTTGTCGTCTGCACCTCGGAGAACATGACATAATATTGGGGGATTTCGGACTGGAGAGCCTTCGGGATAAAAATAGGCCATGTGGATCTGTGCGCGGAGGGGTGGTCCCTGGCGTGCCGCAAAGTAATGCCTCAGCGCAGGCACATTCGCAACCAGGTCACATTCGTCCTCTTGTTCGAGCTCACAAAGACCCAAGGATTCCAGGTGCAAATGAATCAGAATGCGAATTGCCGCATAACGCCAGACGCGAACGCATGTTGGGCATTGCAACTCGAACATGATAACTTTCACATGCAGTGGCGAGCTGGGCAGTGGTGATCTGGGCGAGACCTCCACCCGCTCGGTTAGCTGTTGCCCGGACAGACCCTGTTCACATTCTTCGTTGTTGCGTACGAGATCTACGCTTCCGCACTCCACGCCATTATGTCTAGTAGCCTTTCGAAGCAAGTCTTCTTTGATGCAAGCGTTGAGTTGCTGAAGAGATGGGGATCGATCATAATAACGGACTGGAAAGCTGTCCTCAGTAAATTCATCCAAGAGCACCGACCAACCGGGACGTGACTGGGAATGGCGAGCCGCGAGATACTGGTACGCACAGGAAAGGCGATGGAGGCTTGTTGCCTTGCGCAGGAGTAGTTGTTCCAGTGCTGCAATCGGGATTTCAGGGGGGTAGTCGATGAGCATGGGGATCTTTTTCACAGCTAGCTTGTCGATTGCAACGTAGAGCTCAATGCCTGTCAATAGTTTGTTGGACATAACCTCCGGGTTGTCTTCCAGAAAGACATTCGTCGGAGTCATAAATTTATCCATCAAGATCTCGAGCTGCTCACATGCGTCATCCACATTCGTGACATTGGACAGCCAACCGTCGATCCCCTGTTCAACAGACTGCTCGACGTCATACAGAGTAACGTCAGGATCGGCCTTATATGCTGCATCAAAATAGGCACCATCTGAAGACAAGAAATCCTCAATGGTGCCGCGACAACGGTGGTTGGGACGGAATGTGGGGCGAGTGGGTTCGTAGCCACAATTATCGAGAGCATTGCGAATATATTCACGACTGTCCAGCAGGGAGAGCTCCATGTCTCTGGCGAGGTCATCCTGGGAGGGATTCCGAAACGGAGATGTGCGGGTACTCATCTCCTTCCACCTGGCGTCAAGGATCTCTTGAAGACAGGTGCATGTCCTCCGTGCCATCTCGGAGAGCCACTGGGGGATAGACGAGCCAAGCTTGCTGAGACGTCGGAGGATCTTAGAGGACAGCAGGCGAAGCGAGTCACTAGAAAGACTTGCATTGCGCTCGTCGCTCGAGATGGTGCACATGAAGAACAACATGAATTGTTTGTACGAGGAGCGTACAAGAGTGCAGTCGACGGACAATTGAATTGTGACCCTGATGAGAAGCCAGAGGGACGACCGACGCCAACCATATTTCCCCACTTCGTCGCGAATATGTTTGGTGATTCGAGAAGTGGCAGTGCATTTGGTGATAGCATCGAGTAGGGTATTGATGTACTGTGGGGGGCTGGGAAAATGGAGAGGTTCCGAGTCGAGAGCTTTAGCATAAGAGAGAAACGTGGTGAATTGTGATTGGAAGTCCCGATCGTCGAACACCTCGTTTGGGATCTCAACAGATGAGCCAGGGTATGAGCGTATCAGAGGCCATCCGGCCTTTTCCACCGCATCTTCACTTGGAGACACCTCGAACACCTCACACAGCATGCACGCCTCTTGTTTTGTGATAATGATGGCAGCATTTCGATGTCTGATATAAAAAGTGAGGATGTCTAGAGACTGTCAGCGTGGATCTGCAGGGAACCTGTGAACATACCTCCTGTTTGCATACCTTGAAGCTGGGAGGCAACACGGTGATCATCCAAGCGCTCAGACTGGACAGACACTTCCAAGTTATCCAACATCTTCGCAATACGACACCACTGAGCCTCTTCAGAGGTTCCTCGAACGTGGGCGACATAGGCGTGAGCAGCAATGCACACCGCTCGAATCAGTGAACGGTTGTTCTCTGGGGTGTAGTCCACTTCGCTGGGGAGCTCGACAGGAAGAAACACGTGGGTAAGAATATATTTGAATGATTCAATGGTACCAGCGGATGGTGGTGAGCTAGTCGTTTGAGCGTTGGGGTCATCGGCGGTAGACATGGGCAAGCGACGAGGCGGGTTGTTGATTTGACCAAGCCGAACCAAAGTCAGGTCAACGCTCTCTCTCCTTGGTCTCCTCTCAGGCTTCCATATCCTTAGTATGTGCCCATCTAACACTTGGGACGACACGTCCCTGGGACTAGTTGTCATGACAAGGTAGAGGTGACTGTTTGCCAAAGTACGCCTTCGTCTCTTAGTTCCTCATTAGCTTATTCACGATAGTCTATTCAGGAACCACGAAAAGGCTGTTTGTCGATGTCCTAAAATCTCGAGGCGTTCTCAATAGTCGGCTTCCGCTTCACGGTCGTCAAGATCCCGAAGTCATTTCCGTTCTCGATGCCGTGCCTGACACCTGCTCATACAGGATACTGAACGCAACAGTGACTGGTATGTTGCGAACCCCGGGCAAGGCGGTCACCACTGTTTGCTTGGTTTGACTCGCGCATGGTGAGCCTCATGGGCCTAGTGGATACCGGACCAAGTCGATGGACTAACACACAAGATGCCGCTCCGGTAGGATGCATAACGTCTCGGAAGTCTCTGATGTTTCCAGTCAAGCTGGCGTTGTCGACGATTTGCATCGACGGTTTCTGGTCATCAGTAGTGCCCTAGGAATCATAGCCAAGTATGTACCAACTTTCTGTGTCAGCGACTTGCGGACGCCGTCGAATTTTGCATGTTTCCTCTTTGGACGCTTTGCTTCCCCTGATGTGAGTGTCGAAATGAGTATTGGGAGTCAGGCAAGATAGCAATTTTGGATGATCCATCTCCTGGCCGACATGGAGCTAACGTCAGCACACGGATTGAAACTGAGGAATACGGCAGTGGCTCCAAGCGGTGGACTGGAGGTCACAAGGTTACCTGTTGTTCATGGCTGCCCTATGACCCATGAACCTCACAATGCCGTTGATCACTTCTCTGGTGTGCAATGTTTTCTCCCCTTCGGTCTTTTTCGCTCTCCTGACCTGTTGCTTTATTGTAGCACAGTCGAGCGACTGGCACACTTGAAAGGAGCAAGCGTTCTGACAAGAGCTTCCGCCGGCGGGCCCAGGTCACATGCGGCAGTGCTTTCTGGCTCTCTCGATGACGGAGATGTTCTCGAGGGTATCGCCGCGCTCATTAACTAGCGTTGCATCAAATCGACGTTCAACATGCCACTCCACATTACCGCAGAGAAGAAGGGGGATCTTAAACTTCTCGTGTCTGTCTGACGTTTTGTTGGCGACAGTGCGAAGTCTTTGAGTTCCCCCGTGCAAAGTACATCAGGCGGTCACGATTTCGCGAGGCACGCTCACTTTCGGATGTTTCCCGGACTGGCAGAGCTGACCAAGCAGAACAACCGAAATGATCGTGTTCAAGGCACGGTCGAGCACACGACGACGAACAAGTTGTTCGTCGTAATTGACCAGTCGTCAATGCGTATGTCAATTATGCATCCACGTAACCAAGGTCTGGATTCGGCACTGCAAGGAGATGGTTTCCGCTGGCGGCTCGGGGTCACATAGTGACTGCGGTGCAGGTACATGCGTGAAAGTAGTGACTACTAAGCGACCCGTGCACGAGGCACATATTGAACGCAGGAGGTGGTGTTCCACATAGACTGGATCGTAACGTGTCCGTTCCTGACGTCTTCATGCAGGTTCATTGGTGTCGACCACAGCAACATCTGGCATACTACTTGGCACAGCCGCGGCAAGTGCCGGGTCCCACTGACGGGTGTCTAGGTGACGCCGACAAACCACCGTATTGCCACGAGACTGACCGAATCCAGGTTTCCTGCAAGTGTACATCATGTCCATGATCCACTGCGGTGCAGTCCACGTGTGAAGCGGAGTACTCTCAGCATGTTCTTGCAATGCTTCTTTAATGCCGTCCTGACTCCAAAACACGCTATCTACATGATCAATGGCGGTGATTTCACCCAGAGCACCCGTCCTCTTATACCTCGCATGCAGATAGGCTAACAACTTCTGCAACATGTCGTCTTCAAGCGAAACACCTTCTGAAACTACTGCTCTCCTCGCAGACTCCGCATCAGCACGCCAGTCGAGTCGGCCTCCAACGAGAGGGCGGTTCGTGGTCTCGCGAGAAACGCTTATCATTCCGGTCATACTCGCGACGAGCTTGGCAGCTGGTATACAATCAACTACCCTCGTTGAACTTGTACGCCAAACTGTGTGCAGGCTCTGGAACTTGTTACATGGCGATCCAGCAATCCTTACGATAGGTGGTCCAAGCCCTCCAGAACGCTGCGACGCACCTGAGATTGCACGGTCTTTTGCGATCGTTCTCGCAGTGCTCGGCGTGGCCCACGGCGTTATATGTATGTTGACATCGCTTTCGACCGCATCAGTTGCTCACAAAAGCTCTAGCAATTGCTGGCTTTGGCATATTCAGTCGCATCTCATCGCGCTACGGGAGAAAACCAGCATTCTTGATCGTTTTAACTGCAGGGATCATGAGCAGCAGCATAATAGCCGGATCGCAGTACATGCCAGATTGGCTTACGGGCTGGATCTTCCTCGCGGGGATGCTCTGCGGAATATTTTCGGCCCCTCTCCATTTTCTTATTGACATGTACATCGTCGACGGATGTGCACCCGAAGACAGGTACGCTTCAGACTCGTGATTCTTCTATTGGCTCTGATCCTGCTGCCAAGAACTACCGCACTCAGTAAGATGGCCGGTTGGGGTGGGCTAGGTCTGGATATCACTGACAAACCTCGCACGATTCCTCAATCTATTCCTTGCAGGCACATGTATATCATTTGCTCTGGGAGGAGCTGTGACGACAGAAACAGGCAACCCTGCAATCGTGTTCCACACGGCAACGACAATATATGTTGCTACATTCATATACGTCGCTCTTTTCCTTCCGGAATCTTTTCCGGACGAAAAAAGAGATGCACTGTCCCGCATGTGTGCTGAACCTTCTTCCGACGGACTTCCTGTTGCCACTCGCCCCGCTACCTTACAAATTTTTGAACCATTAAAGACGCTTATGCCGACCCGCAGACGAAATGGGACCGGCAACTGGCGACTCGCTTTCGTTGCGGCTCACAGCTTCTTACACATGCTTGCTGATGCTTACGTCCCGGCCGCCTGGTTGGTGCTTGCCACATCGAAACGCCACCTCACCCCTGCAGACGTGAGTAATACCCGCTCATAGCCGTTCAAGCTGACATCATTTGCCGCAGACCGGTCTTTTCTTCACCGTTGTCTCTGTCAGCAGCACCATCTCCTTGATGGTAATCGTCCCACCACTGATTCGCCTTTTGCGTCCGTGGTATCACCGAAAAACCGTACGTCCCTTTGACGTGGAAGAGGATACGAACGACGGCGAAAAGGAGATTGGGACTTCAGACGGTCTGCATGTGCACTTGGCTGTGACGTCATGCGTTCTCGGGGCGGTCTCCTGCTTGGGTGCGGCGGCATCCACGACGACCGGAGGGATGATCTTTTGTAAGCATTGTCTAACAATCTGTTTACTTGTCTCCTCACCCGTATAACGCAGCCGCAATTGGCATTGGATCTGCTTTCGTACGAGGTCCTACAGTCCGTAGCCTGGTCGCCGGATCGGTTGACCCACTCAAGCAAGGTTGGATTTCGTTCTAATACCCTCGCATATTCGACTGGCTCTGACGTTGAACCATTCAGGTGAGGCATTGGCAGCCATGGCGATGGTCTCCAATGCAGGCAGCGTCCTCTCGCCGATCATCATGGGTAGCATTCTCACTGCGACGATCGGGACGACGCCTCTACTCATGTTTTATGTTCAAGTGGTGAGTCTCCCGAACGCTCGATCTAATTTACATGTTGGTTGACTAATTGTGCACGTATAGGTGATCGTCTTGATCAGTGGCTTCTTGTTGTTCCTCGTCAGAGATGCGGATAGATATCAGAAGCCACGTGAAACGTAGCGTGGCGGCAATGGACCGCCAGCGCAGTGACTACTTATTTATATTATACGGTTTGCATCTAACGTTTCGAAGCTCAGGCTTGTGTTGTATATGAGTGTGACGATTACATGTAACCAGTTCGTGTAGATGTAGTTAGTCTCGCAAAGGACGAGGACGTCTGGCACACCTTCAGACTCCTGGGAGACGGGTTCCTTTTAGTATTTCTTCGTACTAGTATATGTAGCTGTACCAGCTGATTCTCCCTTCTGATCAAGACCCTTCGTAGCGTCCAACGTGTGCCCTGATGCCCTCGATGTCTCCCAGACTGGATTCAGAGCCATGCTCAAGTATACACGAGTCCTTTCTCGTATCCTAATTCCGTTGTAGAGCAAGCACGTTCGTTTCCACACATGAAAGTCTTGCTTGTACACGTACGAGAGTCGGGGGAAAGCCTCTTCTATAGCAGGACGTATCGCCAGCGGTAGCACGATCCAAGTGTGACGCGACACCCCCTCTGGAGAATTTCTGCGACGTCGACGAGTTGGATGGAAAAGTGGGTGAAGTCGAACCCCAGTCTGAGCGCGGACACGGAGGTCGAATTTTGAGGGAAAAAACGGAGCTCTAGTACTGTATGACAGTTTATGGATGTCTGCGCTTGACGCGAGAACGAACGTTCGTGCTTGAAGGGCCGTTTCATCAGTGGACGAACTCGTGCCAACCACGCACAGGGATCGGTAAGCAGGAAGACCAGCAAACATTGTTAGCCTAGTGCATTTGGATTAATGGAACGTGTTCGTCCACTAGATTTTGAAGAACACAGGAAAGCCTTGTTAGACCATTAGACACTACAGTGGACTTTCACTGGAATTTGCTGCTTCTTTTTGGTGTGGGAGTCACTGCATTGCAGTCGATTGTATGATGGCGCGACGTCAGGGACTGGAACCAACCTCGATACCGTTGTCACACATGTCATGGACTGCTCTGTACCAGCACAACACCCCAGCTGGAAATGTCAAACTCATTGAAAGAAGACCGCCGACCTTTTCGACTCAAATTCTGACCATCAGACCCAGATCTGAACTCGTTCGAGGCGCCATGTACGAGCATCCTCCAACTTGCAAGGGTATCATGCATTCGTTGGTTACCTTCACTCCGATCGCTTGGGATAGCAAGGTTCTACTTCTCTCCGAGCCGACGACAAGGCCGATGGACCACCATCGACTTTTGGATGTCGACCGCAGCCGGCCTGCATGCTCTGCTCGTCCTATCGAACCTCGCCTTCTACCGCCCTCGAAACCTATTCACACGACTAGGGATACCCATAAACACCCCCGTGGACCTCATAAGTTTTTTTTTGGTGAGAGAAGCTGGATTTAGTGCGATGGGAGCACGAGGCGCGGTCGTCGTTCCTCCAGCAATCACCGAAGACGTCGAGAGGTTGCTCACGAGGCTGGGCGTGCACCGTAGCAGAGACATATACGTGATGTACGTGCGCCTTTCCCCATTTTTCACGAGGAACGTAGCTCATTGGAGGCCAGGTTCGGTCAAGGGCCATGCAAACGTGTCCATATTGTTCCTCGCCCGCCGACTATGCGATCGTCGTCCTGTCGGGGGTCCTCCTCAACTACATGTGCACCACTACGCTACTCCTCCTGTTCACCACCGTGTCCAGAGATGACGCACGAGTATTCTCAGTGCGCTCACCTGCGCCTTCCTCACCGAAGTCTATGGGTTCACCACCGCCAGTGCCATACTTCTTGACAAAGATGCGCGCTTGGGGTTCATGGTACGTCGGCGTTTTCCTGCTCGAGAACGCGTCCGTACATCTTGACGATGCCAATGCAGTGGCACGACAGTCTGTTTTAGCGCGCAACCTGCTGTTCTTGGTGCTCCTCGTGTTCGTGGAGAACATTCCTGCCATCTACCTTCCTCCGCCTGCGTCGGCGGCTCGAACAGAAAGCAAGCATTTGGTCCTGTTCTTCTGGCACCGTATGCAGCAAATTCCAGGCTGTGGGTCGCAGGCGGTTCCCCGTGTAACACAAGCAGTAAATCGACCGTCGAACGAGGTAGCTGTGGACTGGGCAGCGGCAGCGGTCGAAGAAGACTCTGCTTGGTAAGCGGCAGAGCCCTGCAGATCCGTGTCTCGACCTTCGTCGCTAACTGCCATATCATCCCCGTCGTTTCCCAGGTTGTCGATGCCTCCATCTACCTCCATCTCGAACCCACGCACCGGGTTTCCGGCATGATACTTGAGATATTCCATGGGTGATCGACGAGGTCCCCCGCGTCCGGCTGACAACCTTGTCCCACTCCAACTGGGGTCCCGTAGCGCTCACCACTCTGCAGCGACGACGCGCTCTGAGACGATCGCGCCCGGGTGGAGGATCGCATGAACGCGTTGCTACATACACACATGCAAGACTAATTGTCAGACGGTGTGCACGCGTTCTCTGTCGACGGCACTCACCACTTGTTTTCCAATCTCTGTTTTCGCTTCTTCGCAAGCGGCGTGACGAACGGCGTTGGTGGGGTGTGCGTCGTTGGCGATCCTGGACGCTGTGTGGTGAATCATGCGGTCGGAGATGTCGACGGTGGATTGGGCCCATTGCAGCGACTGCGTGAACGACATCGTGGGAGTAGTCGGGGAAGGGAGCGAGCGCACGCCGCCTCGGTGAGGGAGCTAACAAGGTGGCTGCAGAGAACTCCAGGCCTTGGGAATCGGTAAGAGTCACGGAAACCTCGCTACACCCCTCCAACACATATACTTTCGCCAAGGTTTCCGCGGTCACTGCCTATCGCCGGGTGGAGTTGGTCTGCATGCAGTGCATACCTACGCGCATTGCAGTGAACCACTTGGTCTCTTCCGACAGAAGCGCGAGAGTTTCCAAGCCTATCAGTCTGTCATATGTGTGCACTTCTAAACTCGCTGGCCGACCAAAAGACTGATCACTCCAGGCTTGTAGATACTGGTGTCGTATTCAACCAGAACTATACTCTTCGGTTTTCACTACTCGTAGTACTTACTAGAAATGGAGAAGCTCAATATGTACATGTATCGATAAAGCAGAGGAAAAGCAGCGTGTCTGGAAGACGGCGAATACAAAATACACAACAGAATTGGAAGTGAGGAAGGAATGATAAGAAGAAGTTCTGCGTCGTTATTTGGTTGTCGGAGGATGCATCAAGTTACTGGATATCGGTACGTAAACGCTTCTGTGGTGGCTCGCGATCTGCTTCGGAAGCTCCATCCTTCTCCAATCCACGCTTCTGCGGTCTGTCTGGTGATGGTCCAGCCTCCTTGGCTGGATCACAATCCATTTCCTGAGGCGACAGCAGCATAGGGCTGCCAGGTGGTAGATGCATATCGTATATCTTGGGTCTCTCGGAGTCGACTGATGCTGACCCTTCAATGTCTTTCTTTGTCAGAACCCGTCCTTGGAGAACCTTCCCCATGTGCGTGTGTTCAAATGGTCTTCCCCGTGTCCGAATGGCAAGCAGTCCCATCACGAAAGGTAGCGGTGAGCCCGAGAACATGATCTCCATCTCCTCGAAACCACCAGGAATGTTGAACAGATTCCGACGCACTCCTCCATCCTCTGGCAACTCGCGTGTAGGAATGCCTAGGAAGCGACATAGCCGGAGGTACGACTCGTAGTCCCTGATGTACAGCTGTCCAGCGAATATGTTCAGCTGGTCTATCAGATGCCAGGGAGGTGTCCAGTCGGAGGGGAGCGGAGGGATAGTATAAAGTTTGAGATCATCGGACGGCTTCATGCGCTCCGATGTCCGTGGTGCGTACAGGTGAAGGTGAACGAATTCGCTTGCCCTGATGTCTGGCATCAACAGGTCGACTTCGAATGGGCTGAGCAGAACCAGAACGCGGTCGCGGTCATTCCTCCTGGAGAGAATCCATTGGACGGGGCGCAAATATTGATCTATTGTCCCTACGGTAGACTCGGGCTTGATGGTGTTGCAGAAGTCCGCCGTTGCCAAGATGAATGGACTCCAGACATCTGCGTCGCGGGTCGCCGCAGAACTCTTTTCGAGAGTCCCAAATACCGGAAGGAACGCACTGCCAGAGTGTAACAGAGGTATGACACCAGTCTTCACGAAGGTGACGACATCTGGATGAAGCCAATGTTTTGCTGGCTCTGCTCTTGGGGGCAGCTCCAACTCTCGTTCGCGCTCCCGATCACGGTGAACCTCCCGTTCTTGTTCTTCATCCATCCTCGCACTCGGCAGTGATAACACTCCGAGGTCATCGCATCGTTGCCGGATCTCTGGATCCAGCGCTGACAGGTCGCTTGATGTACCCCCACCCTCACAGGGTGCATACAGCTCAACTAATGACTTTGAGTCCCGTTCGAGCCAAGTATCCGCCAACTTCTCTCTCGTGATCTTTCCGTCGACAAAACGAGACCAAGCATCCTGTCTGGATTTATGGCGCATGCCTTGCTGTGCCCAGTATGGGGCTCGTTGCTGAATATCGTTCCAGGTCTCATGTATCGCCCAGCACAGAATGTCGACGGTGGCGACTTGTTTGTTCGGATCTTTGTTACCTGCCACGACACGAATGGCGTGATCAACTCCAGGGGGTGCGAAGAACATGACCGAATGACCATGACCTAGCTTCCGCATCCGCATACAACCTAGAATTCCCAGCGGTAAGTCTCGAAGATCGAATCATGGGCCCAGAACCGACCTTGTACCAGTGTATCCTTTGTCACTTTTTGGCCCAGCGTAACGGCTGCTCTCGACCCGATTGGCAATTTGAGGTCGGTCCCCCTGGTGTGGGCATGATCCAGATACACGACACAACGGTCTAACTGCTTGGAAAGCGGGGATGACAGCAATGGTACAGATTGGCCATTTGACATGAGCACCATCAGTTCATCACCCTCGTTGAAGTACACTGCGCCCAATGTGTCACCGGAGATTTCGAGCCACGTCGTCGCTACTTGGGCATTGGAAAGGTCGAGTATCTGTGAGCCAACATCCAGCAACACTCGGATTCCAGGCTTTTGTTCAGCCACTTTTTGAAGGAATGCGCGAGTGGACACTGGTTCATCACCGTGGTGAGTGACTGTGTAGAAGTCATTTTCCGGCTGAAGGAGATATGCGAGAACCATAGCATTTGTTCCCCTCTCGTGTTCGAGGTCGCGCTGGGCAATAGACATGGGTAACAGCCATCTCCCGTCGTTCGTCCCAGAAAATCCTGAATGTAAGTTCAGCGACCGAGTCTAACGCAACTCTTGGGTGACGTACCCGTTACAAGGTTGTTTCGTTCGTCTGCCAAATCCCAACTGGACCCGGACAGCTTCCATGGAAATTCCTTCGCCTCCTTCGGAAACACCACTCGTGACAGGTAGAAGTTTATGGTTGATTGATTTCGAGAGAAAAGTGGGAATATGACATTGTCCCACTGTTCCGATGACCTGAGGTTGATGTCGCTCAGTGTCTGAAGCGCCTCTGGCACTGTTCCGTGATCATACTCATTGATCCAAAGTGCGTATTCCATAGACGGGTCGTCCTGGTCAACTAGAATTTCAAAAGAATGCCTTAATTGGTCCTCGGTGAGTCCACCATAGTAGTATGATAGGCAGGTGAGAATAATGGTGAGGTCCGGATGGCCGAACTGAGTATTGGGTGCTGGCACGTCCTTGGCTCGATAGGGAACTGCAAGCATTGTCGGAGTCGGTCCGATTTTACCCCCGAGGAAATATTCAGGACGCAAATCCGGAGCGAGGCCATAGTCTACACGCCATCTCCGGTCCGCAAGAGCAAAGAAGAGGACGTTGGAGGTCAAAAGACCACGGAGTAGAAGCAGTCCACTCCAAAGATGACTCTGATCCGAAGCCTTGGCGTACTCTTCCACCCTCTTCACTGTCTCAGGAATTCGTAGGACGTCCGCCCGAGATATGAAGCTCTGAATTGCGTCGTATAATGCTGAGGGAAGATGTTGAAATTGAAAACTGGCTAGCTTTCCAGTCATCACGTCTTCGGCAATCGATGATACTAGGCGTGAACAAACATTGGAGGGTCGAAGGATGCGAACAACGGGAAATGATCCAGGTGGACCTAGATCATACTCGATTGACTCCGGGGAGTGTCTGGAAATGGAATGTATGTGTCCCTTGACGAGATTGAGGACTTGCTGAATAATTGACCATCTGTTTGGATATCCATCCATGTGTTGCTGGAGGCCGAGGGTGTAAACGAGCTGGAAGCGGGCATGAAGAATCTCGTCACTCTCGTCCAAGATATCTCGGACGTGAGAATGGAGCCACCGCTGAAGGTTCATCCATTGAGACGCATTGTCCGAAGCACCGTGACCAACCACACTACGCCAAGTATCATCATCGGTCTGAATCAGGTTCTGCCTCCTCGAGCCACTGGGAGATTGGTTGAGCAGTCGGAATATATTGCCGACGATGCTATTCCCCCGCAGCTGCAATCCAACAGTCAGTTGAATCAACACGTAAGTAGTAAACCACACCCACCAAACAGAGCGAGAGGACCGTCCTTGCATGCTCGAAAATCGAACTACGACACCTCGTTGACAGGTCGATTAGTTGCTTCCCTTTATGCATCTGCTGCTCCGCTGTCATCAGCTTGAGAGACACGACGTGCTCGGGTTGCACGAGTAGAATACCGCGCTCAGCCATGCATTGAGACATTAGCTCGTGGATATCATCAAGTCTGGGGTTGTCCGTTCCAGAACGAGAGAAAGGTAGGTGGTAGATGGGCCTATTCGCCAGCCCACCGAGACGAGCGACCAGTATATCAAACATCTGAATCGTCAATGCCTTTGGGACAATGACACGGGCAAGCTGTTTCCCGTCCGCAAGAACGGCAGCGGCGATTGGGATGATGACGGATGATTTCCCTTCACCCATATTGACCTGCATGATGGTGTTCTGACCGGATTGTGGGGATATCATCTCCTTCGCAGTTTCTACCTGACTGCGACGGATGAGGAAGTTTCCTTGAATCTGGCGAGAATGATGAGCAGAGTGAGTAAAAATAAGCACTCAACTCAGAATTTACGAACCTGAATCAACAGCCAATCTGGGTATTCTTCAGCATTCCACCCGTCACACACCTCATTCTCTCGTTCCTTCAAGAATTCTTCTTCAGAACCATCGAGGGCAAATCTCAGCAATCTGCGGGAGCGCTGAAGGTCCAAGAGAAGCAACGCCAACAATGTCAAGGATTCCTTCCAACATGGAGAGATGTCAATTGGCGAAGTGGATGCGAGATAGCGCAGGAGTATATCTGCGGAAACAGGTGGATAATGACTGAACGAGCCAGTCGCTTGCGCGAAAACACTCTTTAGCCTGCCAAGATAAGCCACGTAGTTGTCTCTACATCGAATATAGTGTTCCTTGAGGGCCATAACGCGATTCTCTGCTGCCACCCCATAGGCCGTTCCGAATGATAGTACCCCACGAGCATGGGCGGCACTCCCTTTGAGGCGAGAGAGGTATTGTTCTTGAAACGAGTTGACTGATGGAAGAGCACGGAATAGCTGATCCAAAGTGGGGGGATTATCGGAAGATGTCGTGTGACTGTCGCAAAGCAAGGTGCTGCGGGCCTGTGGCTCGGGGACTGGTCGATCGAAATTGAGACTGCCAAGTGTAATCTCTGAGGGTGGATTTGCCATGGGAATATTTCGCAGAGACGATACTGTGGAAGGAAGAGTGGGCAGTCTTGGTCTTCGCGTGAAAATGCACATGGTCAAGCAATCGCGATCCCCTGGTAATGTTAGTCTGGTACCATCTGAAGAAAATAGGTAGGCAGCACGTCCCCCTGCACGCTTCTCTTGTGCGGTTCTACCGCGACCACGATCAAGACACCAGTAATATCTATCTTGAATTTCCCTAAATGCAGCGTTGATTATGGGGTTGTTCGTTGAAAGGTCATGGTCCTCATTGAGGGCTCTGTGTATCATAATTGACCAACACCCTGCTGACTGTAAGAGACAGAGTGCCGCCTGAACACCCGTTCTGCCTGTCAGAGGATCTGGAATATGCCAATCTGTCATGGCATGTAAATCAGCAAGAAATATTGTGCCTCTCAAATCGCCGTTTCCTGTCAAGCATCCCAGCTCCGTATCCACATCGTAGGTGTAGTACGATGGTTCTTTATCGAACCGACGGTGATAAAGGTGACGAAGTTTCATCTGAACTTTAATCCGAACATGATGCAAGCTATGGTTTGTCGGTTTGCCGGATGGTACGAGAATGCGTCTGTGAACAAATTCTGCGGGGATATCGGTATCGGCGAAGTGAGATCTCGGCCGAAGAACGAGTAAGTTCTCCAGGCCGAACAGCGTCTCAATGGATTGATTTTCATCGTAAACCATACGCTTGAAGTCACGGGACTCGAGTTCTTCGTCCTCGTTGACAAAAAAGGACAAGCTGTAACGAGGTAAAGTGACAGACAGTCGTGACACTGACGTCGATTGGCACGAATCGGTGGGCAATGTGGTCACCAAGAGATACGGGGTTTCCAAGTCTTCGTCATCCTCATGACTCCTCCATTGAAGACTGTTGAGACAACGAAAACACCTGCCAAGCATTGTCCAGGTCGGGCTTCGAACATCCACAAGCATCTCGCAACCTCTGTACATGTGGTATCGTCCAAACGTGTTACAATCAATCTTCCAGTTTTCCGAAGACTCTTCCCAAAGCTGTTTGACGGGGCGGATTTCGAGGATCCTTGTGGACAGATTGAGCCAGTGAATACGTCCGCCAATGAGCGTCGGCTGCAGGTCAGCCTCCAGTTTGCTTGAAGGAATTAACTCAAGTATCTCATTTGTCTGATTATTTTGTGCCCGAATGACTAAGTTGCCACCCTGGAGTGAGAAGTGCACCTGCGAGCATTTGAGCAACAGTTGTTATGTCATGTAGAATTGGCAGTTACGTACCTTGTGATTTGACGCTGTGGAGAATGTCATGAAATCCATCCCCGGGAGAGTGGATGGTAAGCAAAGGAAACTCAGCTGCAAATCATTACAATCAATTTTTAGCATCTGAAGCATATGTGTACACACTCCAAGGGTGATTTCTTCGTGATGCCAAGACCACTGGATCCCATCCGGCAACCTACTTGGTCGACCATCCACTCGAAGATCACCGCAGAGCAGGTTTATGTGCACTGTTTGAGGGGATCGGTTCATGGTCACTTTGCTTTTGCATGTAAGCCAACGAGCATTTAGATGCTGTAACAGTTCCCATCTGCACGCATCCGGCTGATAGGTAGTAGAAATCTTGGCAACTGCAAGGTCAATGCCATAGTCTGATGGGTCATCGAGGATGACAGCTCTTGAAATCTCCTCTATAGCAGGAGAAAGAAAACAGTCTCGCTCAAGCAGCAATGCCGAGTAGTTAACCTTCATGTTCGGATTGAAGTTGAATTGGTGTTCTGGACGAAGGATGTGTATGAAGAACGCGCACGAAAGTAAGGCATCAATATCTTCGGCAGACTGAAAAAGTTTGCAGTGAATGGCTGGATCAACATCAAATGTCTGTCGACAAGTGGTGGCCATGTCCAGCAAGTGGCCCTTGCGTACTTCGTTTGTAGGTGCATTCCCAAGGTCATATGAGAGTTCCTGCACCCAGTAAAACGTCTTCCTCCGCACTCTCCGAAGCAGCATGATGGCCCGCTTCGATTCCTCGTCGCTAGGACTCGATGCGAGCACGCGAGCGAGCAACAAAGAGATGGAATTCATCACCACATCATCAATTGGTCCTGCCGTGACATCCACAAACAAGCTTTCGAGCTCGTCTAGAAGGGCTTTGCAGAATGAGGAGTCTTCCAATTCTTGGTGCCAAACCCATGTCCCCGTATCCAGGTCGAGCGGTCCAACTTGAAAGGCAGCATGGGAGAGAAGGTAATGGACAGCACGATGACGGAGATTCAGAGTTCTACTGCGTAACCCATGGAGGATGTTGAGCCATTGGAGCGAGCCACCACTCTTCAAGTGTGCAAAGGTAATGAATTCATCGAGGGATAGGTTTGTAGGGCAGTCTGCTTGGTCGGACAAGACGCTGTTGGATGTGTGCGAAGTAGAACCCGCATATCGACGTGGCATGCTGGACTCATGGTCCTTGTCACCAACGTCGTAGCTGAAGGCCGGCGAACGTTCCCCCTCTTTAAGGCGGTGGTACGTGTTCGGCCACCAAGTCGAGTTCTCCCGCCCTTTTTCTGAGGGATATTGAACCACATGATGTATTATCGGGTGATTTCGGGAACCTTTGGGATAGAAGTAGGCCAAGTGGATCGGTGACTCGATTGATCCCTGGCGTTCGACGAAGTAATGCCGTAGTGAAGGGACGTCCGCAAGCAGGTCGTATTCGTCCTCGCGCTTGAGCATGTCACACATAGGGATGCCGGAGTTGAAACCCATCAGAATACGAATTGCCGCAGAACGCCAGACACGAACACATGTCGGGCATTGCAGCTCGAACATGACGACCTTCACATCCAATGGCGAGCTGGGCAATGACAAGACCTCCGCTCTCTCAGCCAGCCGTCGCCCGGATAAACTCTGTTCGCGTTCTTCGTCTCCATCCTCGGTGCGTATGACATCCGCCCTTCCACACTCCACGCTATTATGTCCAGCAGCCGTCTGAGGCAAATCTTTCTCGATACGAGCATTGAGTTGCTGAAGAGATGGGGATCGATCATAATAACGGACGGGAAAACTGTCCTCAGTAAATTCATCCGAAAGTACCGACCATCCGGGACGTGACTGGGCATGGCGTGCAGAGAGGTACTGGTATGCACGGGAAAGGCGATGGAGGCTTGTCCTCCTGCGCAAGAGTAGTTGTTCTAATGGTGCAATAGGAACTTCAGGGGGGTAGTCGACGAGCATGGGGATCTCCTTCACAGCTAGCTTGTCGATCGCAATGTAGAGTTCAATTCCTGTCAAAAGTCTGGTGGATCTAACCTCCGGATTTCGCTTCGAAACAACCGTCTCCAAGAGTTTATCCATCAAGATCTCGAGCTGCTCGCATGCCCCGTCCACATTCGTGACATTGGTCAGCCAACCATCGATCCCTTCCTCAACCAATTGCCCAACATCATACAGAGTAACATCAGGATCGGCCTTATATGCTGCATCAAAATAGGCACCATTCGAAGACAAGAAATCCTCAATGGTGCCGCGACGACGACAGTTGGGACTGAATGTGGGGCGAGCAGATTCGTAGCCACGATTCTCGAGAGCATTGCGAATATATTCACGACTGTCCAGCAGGGAGAGCTCCGTGTCTCTGGCGAGGTCTTCCTGGGAGGGATTCCGAAACGGAGATGTGCGGGTACTCATCTCCTTCCACCTGGCGTCAAGGATCTCTTGAAGACAGGTGCATGTCCTCTGTGCCATCTCAGAGAGCCACTGGGGGGTAGACGAGCTAAGCTTAATGAGACGTCGAAGGATCTTAGAGGACAGCAGGCGAAGTAGGTCACTAGACAGACTTGCATTGCGCTCGTCGCTCGAGATAGTGCATAGAAAGAACAATATGAATTGTTTGTGGGAGGAGCATACAAGAGCATGATCGACCGACAATTGAATTGTGACCCTGATGAGAAGCCAGAGGGACGACCGACGCCAACCATATTTCCCCACTTCATCGCGAATATGTTTGGTGATTCGAGAAGTAGCAGTGCATTTGGTGATACCATCGAGTAGGGTATTGATGTACTGTGGGGGGCTGGGAAGATGGAGAGGTTCCGATTTGCGAGCTTTAGCATAAGAGAGAAACGTGGTGAATTGTGATCGGAAGTCCCGGTCATCAAACGTCTCGTTTGGAATCTCAACAGACGAGCCAGGGTATGACCGTATCAAAGGCCCTCCAGTATACTTCACCGCATCTTCACTTGGAGACACCTCGAACGCCTCACATAGCACGCACCCCTCTTGTTTCGTGATAATGATGGCAGCATTTCGATGTCTGAGATAAAAAATGAGGATGTCTGGGGATCATCAGCGTGGATCTGCAGAGAACCTGTGAACGTACCTCCTGCTTGCATTCCCTGCAGCTGGGAGACAACACGGTGATTGTCCAAGCGCTCAGACTGGACAGACGCTTCCAAGTTATCCAACATCTTCGCAATACGACACCACTGAGCCTCTTCAGAGGTTCCTCGAACGTGGGCGACATAGGCGTGAGCAGTAATACACACCGCTCGAATCAGTGAACGGTTGTTCTCCGGGGTATAGTCCACTTCGCTGGGGAGCTCGACAGGAAGAAACACATGGGTAAGAACATATTTGAATGATTCAATGGTACCAGCGGATGGTGGTGAGTTGGTCATTTGAGCGTTGGGGTCATCGGCGGTAGACATGGGCAAGCGAGGATGCGACGAGGCGGGTTGTTGACTTGACCAAGCTGAACCAAAGTCAAGTCAATAGGGACGTTCAATGCTCTGCAGGCCTCAGGCTTGCTCGCCAAATCCAAAGATATACCCATCCAGCATTCAGGATGTCCGTACAAACGACTCTCCTTTTCTGGGAGTCTCGAGAGGACTAGCGGTATGTCAAGCCAGAGGTGACTGTTTACTCGCTCGGTTCCGAGGAAGTACGCCTTCGTTTCTGGGTTCCTCATCAGCTTATCCACGACAGTTTACGCAAGAACCACAAAAAGGCTACTCGACGATCTCCCAAAATCTCGATACTTGAACCCCAACAAAGTCTGTCCCAATGGTCAGCTTCCGTTTCACGGACGTCAGGTCTCAAGGTGTCCCGAAGTGATTTCGTCTGATTTTTATTTGCCAATGCCGTGCCTGGCACCCGCTCATACAGGATACTGAAGGTGGCAGATTGGTCATGCGCAGGGGTGGCGAGCCGAGAAGTCCCCGAAGTGGCCTTCTGAAGCCCGGCGAAGCCACCCAAGGGGTGACTCATTTTGAGATACAAAACTATCACTACCACAACGACGACCATCTCAAGTTGTCGCCGCCTCTCGCCATCGACACCCCGCATGCCCTCGTTCCTCAAGCGCCATCGAAGTGAGCATGACTGCTCGATCTCGACACCGACCGCTTGGCCTCGCCACTGAACCGTTCAAACAGTCTGAAAACGAGCGCGGCCGCCCGTTGTCAAGGCCGTCTCCTCGCCCTCGACACTGCCCGCGTGCTCCGGCCACTCAAACAGCGTTGACACGAGTGCAACTACTCGTTGTCGACGTCGTCTGCTTGTTCTCGACGCTCACCGCTGCCTGTCGTTCGAACGGCATCACAACGAGCGCGGCTGCCCGTTGTCGACGCCGTCCGCTCGCTATCGACACCACCCGCATGCCCCAGTCACTCAAATATCGTCGGCACGGGCGCAGCCGCTCGTGGTCGACGTCGTCTGCTTGTTCTTGACGCCTACCGCCGCCTGCCGTTCGAACTGCATCAAAAGGAACGCAGCCGCTTGTTGTCAGCGCTGTCCGCTCACCATCGACACCGTCCACATGTCCCAGCTGCTCACACGAGCGCAACCGCTCGTTGTTGACGCCGTCTCTTGTTCTCGACGCTCACCGCTGCCTGCCGTTCGAATGGTATCAAAGCGAGTGCGGCCGCTCGTTGTCGACGCCTGCCACTACCTGCCGTTCGAACGGTGTCAGAAACGAGCGCCACCGCTCGTTCTCGATGTCTTCCGCTTGCTTTCGACACTGCCCGAGTTCGGTCATCCACTTGCCTTCAACACGGCACATGCCCCTGCCACCTACCACTTAAATGGCGTTGACGTGAGCGTGACTGCTCGTTGTCGGCGTCATCTGTTCACTCTCGCTGCAATCCATCACCGTTGGAATGGCGTCAAAACGAGCGCAATTGCTCGCTTTCGATGTTGTCTACTTGTCCTTGATGCCCCCCGCTGCTTGCTGCTTAGACAGTGTCGACACGAGTATCATTGCTCGTTGTCGACACTCTGTTTGCTCTCGCCACCATCACCGCCTGCTGTTCGAACAGCACCGAAATGAGCGCAACCGCTCGTGTTTGACACCCGTATGTAGTACTGGATGTATTATATAGTTCACAAAAGTATATGTATTTCTACTACCTGTCTGGAATCACAGTGTCCGCCTCGTCCCATTGTTTGAACCTTTGGGAAAATCCCCCACTCGAGGCACCGCCACCCAGCGCATGTGACGCGGCTGGCCCCGGCCGGCGGAGCGTAAATTATAGGTCGATGGGTCGTGATTGGTCGAGATTGGTCGACCAACCCCTGCGCATGCCGGTGCTACCCTGAAGGCAACAGTGGTTGGTGTGTTGCGAATTCCGGGCCAGGTGGTCATCACTGTTTGCTTGCTCCGACTCGCGCACGGTGAGTCTGATGGGCCTGGTGGATGTTGAACTAAGTCGATGGACTGACACACGCAAGATATCGCTTCGCCAGGATGCATGACGTCTCGGAAGCCTCCTCTAGTGTTTCCGGTCAAGCCAGCGTTGTCGACGATTTGCATCGACGGTTTCTGCCCGTCTGTAGTTTCCTGGGATTCATAGCCAAGCATGGAGCTAGCGTCAGTATACGCATCGGGGCCGAAGAATGCAGCAATGGTTCCATCATCGAGCGGTGGGTTGGAGCTCGCAAGGCTACTTGTTGTTTGTGGCTGCCTTAGGACCCCGTGAACCTCACAACGCCGTTGATCACAGGTATTTCTCTGGTGTGCAATGTTTTCTTCTGACAAGGGTTTTCGCTAGCGGCTCCGGTCACAAGCTCGGCAATGGCCTCTGGCCTTCCCAGCAATGGAGATGTATCATTGCTGCATCACCTAGGTTTGCAACCTACCGACATCCACTCTATGTCGCCATGGAGAAGACGGAGTGTCCTGGTCGAGAAGCATCTTCCGCTGTTAATGATCGCGCGGCTGCAGCCTCACACGTCGTGGACGCTCTGTGCCGGCACAACACCGCAGCTCGAAACGTCGAACTCAAGAGACTCAGACCACCGTGTCCTTGACCCTTTGTTTCGACTCGATTCCGACCATTACCATCGACCGGACTCCGTACACGAGCATCCTGCAAAGGTGCACTCGTTGGTTGCCGTTTCGGAAGCGCTGTCGCCGAGGACGGCATGGTTCTACTTCTCTCCAAGTTGACGACGAGGACGATGAACCACCATCGACTTTTGGATGGCGACGGCGACCGGACTGCATACCCTGCCCGTCCGATCGAACCTCGCCTTCCATCGCCCTCGAAACCTACTCACACGACTAGGAATACCCATAGACGCCCCTGTGGACCTCATAAGGTCTCCTTTGACGAGGGAAACTAGGTTCAGCGCGACAGGAGCGCGAGGGGCGGTCGTCGTTCCTCCGGAAATCCCCCAAGGACGCCGAGAGGTTGCTCACGGCGCCGGGCGTGCACCGTAGCAGAAATATATGCGTGAGGTACGTGCGCCTTACCCTTTTTTTACGAGAAACGCAGCTCAGTGGAGGCCAGGTTTGGTCAACGCGCCATGCAAACGCGTCTATCGTGATCATCGACTTGTCGGGGGACTACCTGTGCACCACTACGCTATTCCTCCCACTCATCACCCGTGTCAACGGCAGACAGAGGTGGCACACGACCGTCCTCAGTGCGCTCACTTGCGCCTTCCTCGCCAAAGTCTGCGCGTTCATCCCAGCCAGTGCCATGCCCCTCGACAAAGACGCGCGCTCGGGGTTCATGGTCCATCGGTGTATTCGTACTCAGGAACGCGTGCGTGCACCTTGATGACGACCCACAATCCGACGCAGTGGCACGACAATCTACGCCTGCCGTCTACCCTCTTCCGCCCGCGTCTGCGGTGCTCGGGCATCTTGAGCTCCCGCCTCCGCGGGCTCAGCTGCTTAGGTTCTTCAGCCGAGTTGTCATGAGGCACCTGTACACTCGTGAACGGGCCGTCGAGTTCTAGGTTAATGATACTGCAGACGGTGCGGCCGCGCGGAGCGATAAAAACAGCAGCCAAGCTAGGATTTGGGTTCGCGTCGCCAGCTGATTTTGGGGACAAGGGTGGGCAAGAGAGCGTGTTCAGGGCCAACGCGAGAATGGCGGTTCAATCCTTGAAACCGTTGTTCATTCCTCCAGCGAATTGAATGCGGGGTAAGAAAGGACGACTACTGGGACGGTCGTTTCGTCTACACGGAGGGTAGAGTAAGTACGACTATGACAAATCTACAGATTCAGCATAAATCCCGGGTCGCGTGAAACCTCAGCAGCTCAACGTGGTGTGGATTTGATAGGTCTGGTGAGAACTACCAACATGTTTTCGGTTCTACGGACCCTTTCCTCCAGTACAGTGTATGCATTAACCAACTTGATGTGTTCCTCACAAAGGCGGCGTCTGCTGAGCAATTGACAGGGAGTGATGGTGCGAGTGGTGTGGGATTGTGTGGATCGGAAGCTGCGAGTGGATCTGCTCGTTGAAATATCGCATATATGCTCTTTCAACGAGGGTTTCGTCTACTATAAAAAGGCTACTCACCGATGCTTTCTGTTGCACCGAGCGGAGGATCATCCGGCTCAGGAAGCGTGTTTCAACGCAGGCGGAGGCGAAGCAGGTCGGGCACGTTTACCTCGAACAGTAAGCGAGTATTTAGTCCTGTTCTTCTGGCACTGTATGCAGCGTATTCCTGGCCGTGGGTCGCAGGCGGTTCCACGTGTAACACAAGCGACACATCGACCTTCGGACGAGGTAGTAGTGGACTGGGCAGCGGCAGCGGCCGCAGAGGCCGGTAAGCAGCCGAGAACTCCAGACCCGTGTCTCGACCTTCGTCGTCAACCGCCATATCACCCTCGCCGTTTCGCAAATTGTCGATACCTCCTTCTGCCTCCATCTTGAACATGCGTGCCGGGTTTCTGGCATGATGTCTGAGATATTGGCACCATGGGTGATCGACCCGCGTCTGGCCGGACGGCTTTGTCCCACTCCAGCTGGGGTTCCGTAGCGCTCACCACGAATCTCTCTGCAGCGACGACGCGCTCGGGGATGATCACGCCTGGCTGGAGGACGGCGCGAACGCGTTGCTACATACTGAGAGGGCGTGCATGCGTTCTCTGTCGACGGCACTCACCACTTGTTTTCCAGTCTCTGTTTTTGCTTCTTCGCAAGCGGCCTCACGAACGGTGTTGGCGGGGTGAGCGTCGTTGACGATCTTGGACGCTGTGCGGTGCAGTCGGCGATGGCTTGGGCCCATTGCAGCGACTGCGTGGACGACATCCCGGAGTAGTTGGAGAGCGAAGGGGGCTGTCAAAGTGGCTGAAGATAGCTCCGGGAATCGGCTCAAGGGTAACCTCGTTGCCATCCAAGTCATACGCGTCAGGGTTATTGCCTCCACTGGTGGAGTAACAGAAGCGTGCGGGTTTCCAAGGAGTCGCGCTGATCTCGTCGTCGCCTCGCTCGCCGCCAGCCATCCGGATCCACCATCGGGCGTTGCGACATCCCCCGCTCCCTGCTCTCTGCACCCTCCCGATCGTCAGTAATAGACATGGTTGTTTGCGGGCAAGAGAGGATGCGACTCAGAAGCTGGTTGTTGACTCGACCAAAGTCAAACTTCGGACGGCACGCTCTGGAGACTGGTCCATGACAATTTACGCAGGGACCACGCAAAGGCTGCTGCTCGACGATGGCCCAAGGTCTCGAGGCTAACGTTCTCTAGCAAAGTGTCCCAACAGTTGGCTTCCGCTTCACGGACGTCAAGGTGCTCCCAAGTGATTTCCGTTCACAATGCCATGCCCGGTACCTGCTCATACGGGATACTGAATGCAACCGTGGTTGGTATGTTGCATATCCCTGGTCAGGTGGTCATTGCTGTTTGCTCACTTCGACTTGCGCGTGGTGAGTTTGATGAGCCTACTGGACCACGTCGATGGACTGAACCGCAGTTTGAGCCGTATGTTTCGCCAGTCGCACACTCTCGGCTCTACAGTGATTAGGTTGGAGTAGGGTTAGTCCCCGGTCTCAGTTCGGTCCCTCTCTGGTTTGGAGGCCGCATGGCACACGCAAATTTTCAGCCCATCAAACACGACACCTGATTTTATCAGGGTGCAAGCCGAGCTTTTCGTCATTCCCGATCCGGTGCGGTCCAGGTCCCTTCCTCGAATTTCGAACATGAAACTTTCCCGCACGTCCGGATGATTGTTCCTAGTCACCCCTTTTGCGAAACAATCGACAACCCCGTTACTTATGTTCTGACCTGCATCATCTGTCCCCTTGCCTACGCACTAGCTGGAGCTGAAGTTCAGACTCTGGTGAAACTGGTTACGAAATGTCAGCGCGTTTATGATTACGCGTACTTGCCATTATGCGATGCGACCTAACATCTTCATACTTGCTGCTAATGAGATACGGCGGAGATATTGTTTGTGAAGCGTTGAAGAGGTCTCTGTTTCATGCAGGTGAGTTGGTACAGACTACTTGATGATTCAACGTGTTTCGATTAAGCTCACTTCTGCCGTTGTGTGACGCCACGTGGTATTTCTCCGACACACCGGGACTTGGACCTTTCCCGCTGTAGGCGAGCTGCCAGGTAGACTCGCGGAGGACGGCGTATGGTTTCCAGGGCGTGAATTGATCTGCTAACCACTTGGGCAGCAGCCGGGTATATAAGTAAGGGATTCCACCAGAGGATTGAGGTAACGCTACATCCCACATATTTGCATCTCTTAAAGAAGATGTCTTTCGCATTACATTCCCTGACCGTGCTGTTTTTACTCTGGCAGGTGGCTTCTGCTGCGCAGACGACCTGTACAAACGAGTTTGTCAAGGCCATCTGGTACATGCCTTCAGACGAATTCCCACCTAACGCGATCAGTTGGGGCGAAATTAACACCGCCATCTACGCTTTCGCGTAAGCCTGCCTGAGTTTTGACTTTGATGAGACGACTAATCCCCGAACAGCACCCTCGATGCCGACTGCTGTTTGACCTACAACCAGACGTCCCTTAGCTTTTTCGTTGAGGAGGCAAATACACATGTGAGTGTAGTACATTCACAGTACTCTCAACAATCACTCACGTGTATCGATGAAGGGTGTTGCTGCACACGTTTCAATCGGAGGGTGGGATGGCAGCCGATTCTTTTCTTCCTGCGTGGCAAACCGGAACAACCGCACTGCTTTTGTACAAGCTGTGGCCGATCTTGTAATGACGTATAAGATAGATGGCGTCAATTTCGAGTACGCATTGCGATTTCTCACCATTGACGAACGTTCAGTTGTTATCTACCAGTTGGGAATATCCTGGCAGTCCAGGCATCGGTTGCAACGTATTCAGCCCCAACGATACCCAGAACTACCTTGCTTTCATTGAGGATTTACGTGCGCATCCGGTTGGCTGCGAGTTGACAATCACTGCTGCAACACCGATCACCCCGTTCCTCGATGCCTCCGGTAAACCTTCCAAGGACATGTCCGGCTTTGCAAAGGTCCTTGATTTCATTATCGTCATGGCCTACGACATTTGGGGCTCGTGGTCGCCGTCTGTTGGTCCAAATGCTCCTCTGAACGACACATGTGCTGCTCCAGCTAACCAGGTCGGCTCTGCAGTGTCTGCTGTTGCAGAATGGAACGCTGCTGGAGTGTCAAACAACAGGATTGTGCTTGGCGTCCCTGCTTACGGCCACTCCTTTCGCGTTTCGCCTCAGGATGCGTTCCCTAGCGGCTCCACCACCGATCTTGCCCAATACCCCAAGTTCAATAGGTCTGAGCAGCCGGATGGTGACTCGCAGAGTAGCCCCGGCGGCACTGATGTCTGTGGGGTCACGGAACCACCTGGTGGTACCTTCAACTTTTGGGGCCTCGTTGATGGTGGCTTCTTAAATGAGGATGGGAACCCGGCACCAGGCATCAGCTACCATTTTGATAACTGCAGTAAAACCGTTGAGTGGACTCCCTGCTTTATGATGCTTTCGATCTGACGAGCTGGTTCTAGCCATACGTCTACAACGCAACATCCGGGGTTATGGTTTCTTACGATAACCCTGAATCGTTTTATGACAAGGGCGAATTCATCGTGAAAGCCTGTCTGAGAGGATTCGCGATGTGGCAGGCTTCAGGGGATTACAACGGTTTGCTCCTCAACTCAATTAGGTCCGCGCTAGGCCTTGGCGCCTAAGATTCCGACCAGCAACCGTGTTGCTGCATCGCAGTATTACCATACCAGTAGAAAGATTTCGTTCCGGACACTAGTGCCTCCCTTTTGAAAGTATCTACCTTTGAAAACTTGCAATACAATCAACGACTTGAGTCGTACTTGGAACAGTTGGCAATCGCAACTGTCGGGTGTGGAGATGGGATTCTACGAGTCCACCCGTTCAAGCCGAAACCTGCGACGCCGTGAATTGACCTTGACCTGCCAGCTCGGCTCATTCGGGTTGTCCTGAAATCAAGGCTTGAGGTCTAGCTATCATAGGACGCGCACACAGAAGCTGTGCAGGCCCGTGATTTCATCTTGCTCTTTTGCACGAGCGCGCGCTGAAGTATGGTGAACCGCCCCACCACTCGTGGTCCTACCTGGTGGTAGTGTCGGCGTATGTGATGGTCCTGCGGAGGTGGCAGCACCTTCGACTCATGGGACCTCGTCGACGGTGGTTTCCTGACCGAGGAAGCGAACCCAGCACCGGGGATCTACAATTGCGATGATATCAATTGCGGTCAAACCACCGAGCAACGAGTGTGATTGTGCAATCCATGTAGCAATCTTCTTCCAGCCGTGTATACGTACACAACGAGACGTTTAAGGTCACGGTTTTCAACTCCAAACTGTAGCCTGCCAAGGGAATAAAGGAGACTGGCCGGAGAGGGGAGAAGCTGGGGATTTATCAGGTTTGCAGTCGACTCGACCGGGAAGTAATGCCATTAGTATCTGCCGTGGTTGAATTGCGCGCTTTTTATCTTCACGTGCGACGATCCTGTTTAAGGGACTGACTCCAACTAGCGACTCGTCGGTGAAAGGGATGCATCCGTGGGAAACGGGACAGTGCAACTCTTGACTTGGTACTGGCATCTACGACGTTCTGTGTTCAACACCCGCCATTTTCAAATGCGTTTGGAGTTCGAGTGGTTCTGGGTCTAATCAGAGGTTCGTCACCCGGTCACTGTTTTCTAGTACGCGCTCCCTTCCGTGTCAGAGGAAACCCTTTTGCGTGAAACTCGGACCACAGCGGTATCACTAGGTGACCCTGCGTGTTCAGGCTTCGAATGGCGCTGTCATTGGATCCACTCGCAATTGTACAGCACCCCGAGGTGCCAGTGCAGAAATTATAGTGGCGAAACATTTGACCAGTTCGCTTTCGGCCGAACATTCATTCCGAGGGTTTGCCGTCATCACAACCTGTCAGGAACTGGATATTGCATCTTCTGTGAGCCGATCTATCGCATTTTCGAAGCACGGGTCCAAGCTATGCGGCGAATTCCGCTCAACGTCTGGTCTTGTCAGCCAGCTCATCCATTCTGTGGCCTATTACTTATTGTCGACGGTAGCATTTCATAGTCCGGATTGAGGCCACGAACGCTGGCATTGGCAGATCATTCATGCGGGGAAGCTCCGCATGTGTTTGTAATTTGCCTTGATGTTCTTATGTGGCCAGCTGTAGGCCCGCTCTCCGATAGTGATATTTTCTATCGCGGTGCAAGTGGTCGCTGGCGTTACCAACCGTTGGGTATCAGGCTGGTGCTGCGCCCGGCGTGCCTCACTCCTGACAAAACATCAGGTGTTCTGGTCGGAATTGGGATATGCATCTGCGGGGCTACCCGCTTCATATATCCTACTCTGTTTAAAAGTTTTCCGGTTCGATGACATGTTCATTTTTTTTGGTAATGTTGTTTCCCAACCTTCAATGTTGACGCCAGCCTGCACGGTCTCCGTAGGCAATGACATGTCCTCGTACACGACAATCACTTCTATACTGCACGCAAGTATCAACAAGCCTGACATTGAACATGTACAGTACTTGTGGGGGATGATCCGTGACTCTAGTCAAACATGCGAAAGGTCCGGATTTGATGATATTATTCGTGCTCTACAAGGGAAAGCAATGGCGCGAAGCTGGTATCGAGGTGGATTGAATGAATGGTTTGCATCGAACGTGACATTTGGTCTGTAACTGTAGCAAGTAGTAACGGCATTAGGATGAAATGCGACCCTCTGAACGGATCGCATCGCACACATCAATTGCTCACGTGCAGCAAGGTAGTACGTAACACGCGGCAATCCCGAAAAGCTTTTGGCATGGTCAACCGATTTGGGCTTGTTCCTGTTCTTCTGTCATCCACGGACCTGGCACCCCAACGTTTTTCTGGTGACTCGTCAATCTAGAGTGTCTTTGACAGGGTGGGTTATGCCAGATAAACGTATTAGATGTGACAACCTTGATACAAGTGACCAGATTGAAGGCATTTATCTGCGACGCTTGCATGGACGCACCGATATCAAGAACACTTTCATTGCTCGAGCTTTGGTTGCTTCTCTCAGGTTTTGCTCCCGGGGCCGATGTTAGTGGTAGGTTCTGACACGCACTCGAGCAAAGTAGGAAGTGCTAACTCGACCAAAGGGGCCCGTAACCGACATTGACACGATGCAGTTAGACAGTGAGCAGGCTGTATGCAAGATAATAGTGGAGATAGCATCTAATTGTGTTTCTAATACGCGCTGGGGACAATACGATCCTCGCAATATGGGTATCACAGAAGGCTGTCTGAAAGTTGATGCATATATTGTAGTTTCCATTCGGCCTGTCGAAGAGCACTGAGGAACTTGGCTGCCAGCGCGGTAAGAGTTCACACTTGAGCATCAGAAATGCGGTCATTTTGTTCGGTGCTTCTCTAGACGACTTGTCAATCGCGGTACAAGTAGTCCGTGCTCCAAATGACGGCCTTGTCGCATCCTGTACCCTTGACTTCGCACCGGGAGTGGGATTAGAGTTGGCTTTTTTGGGTAAGTCATCCGTTGGACAAGTGATAAGAGTGCTAGTCTGTGACACTACACAAGGGCCAGACAAGGGCGTCATGGGACTGATTGGTGACTTGTCAAAGGGTTCGCAGGTGGAGAATTTCCCCGGCTCATACCGTTCTAGGATGCGGGCGAGGGGCCGGCACGTGGGCAGCCTAGTGTAGAATTCCAAAGGTCTATTGGCACAGAAAATGTTGGCATCCCTCAGTTCAATTGACGCTCTACAGCTAACTGGTGTGTTTCTTTGGTGTTCCTATAGCGTCATCCGCCGTCATCCGCCATTGGTCCCCCTCTACTTTCCCCCCGCGTATATAATCCGGCGTCCGTCCAATGCGCCGTTCTCACCCCCTCTTTCCCTTTCCCCATTTCTATCACTCGCGTCCTCACACTCATTATCCACATTACTATCATTATGGTCCAACTTAACTCCCGCTTCACCCTTCTCCTTGCTCTCTGTCTCGCTGTCGCGGCACGTCCCGCCCCCAATGCCATGATTGCAGAAGTTGTCCAATTACTATCGTGCTGTCTCCTCGCTCATATAGCCTCGTAGCGCGAGCCAATCTTGGGGCACCCCCGCCGCCTTCATCGCGCCAGGAACCTCGAGGCTCGCACCGACGACGGGCAGTACCATCCGGGATTCCCGACAACAACATATAACAACGGGCAATACACTCCGCAGACGAACCCCAATGCCCCTCCTGCTAACACGGGCTCTATCTATAGCGACGACGGGCAATATCACCCGGGGTACCCCACGACGACATACAATAACGGCATGTATACCCCTGAGACCGCTAGCCAGACGTCGACGTCGAGTGTTGCCGTCACAACCATTGCCGTTACACTTACGAATCCGTCCAGCTCGTCCGCCAGCACGACCACCGTGACCACAGCAGCGACAACCTCTCCAACGATCGCAGATCCAACGAGTTCTATGACGCAGATCGTTGGATCGCTCACAGCCACCGGGTCTACTACGTCGACGGCAACAACAACCTCTGCGACGACAGCCGGAACAACAACGGCAGACCCAACGAGTTCTATGACGCAGATTGTCGGATCGCTTACAGCCACCGGGTCTACTACGTCGACGGCAACAACATCCTCTGCGACGACGACTGCGGGAACAACGACGGCAGATCCAACGAGTTCTGTGACACAGGTCGTGGGATCGCTCACGGGGTCGACTACATCCACGGCAACAACAACCTCCGCGACGACGACTAACCCAGCGAGTTCCTCGACGCAGACCACGGGAACACCCACTGCTACTACCTCCGGTACTTCCACGACGGTAACAACATCTGCGACGACCTCGGCGGCAACAACGACGACCGATCCAACGAGCTCTGTAATGCAGGTCGTGGGGTCGCTCACCGCCACGGGCACCACTACAGCGACTACTACCACTGCGACAGCCACTACAGACCCTGGTACGACTACCGCGTCCACCACTACTGTTGTCGTTACTACAGCGACTGCGACGACCACGGCAACTGCGACAGACACAACAACTGCGACGGCCACCACAGACTCTGGTACAACTACTGCCACCACCCTCGTAACATCAGTGACTGCAACAGATACGACAACCGCAACAGCTACCACAGACCCGGGTACGACCACTGCGCCTACAGTGACCGCGACGGATACCACTACCGTCGTTGTAACCTCGGTGACTGCGACGGACACAACGACCGCGCCAGCCACTACAGGCCCAGGTTCAACTACTGCGACCGCCACGGACACGACGACGGCCACTACGACCATCAGTAACGTGGTATCAACAGCTACCGGTGTTATCAAGCGACATCGGTATAATGCGAGGTATCACTCTGGGAAGAGTCGCCAGAAGCGCTACGACGATGGTCAGTATCATCCCAACCCCAATTTGGACGACGGTCAATATCACCCAGGGAAGAAGCATGAGAAGCGCTTTGACGATGGAAAATACCATCCTGACCCAAAGTTCGACGACGGGAAGTACCACCCTGGGAAGAGCCCTCAGAAGCGCTACGACGACGGACAGTACCACCCGGATTCCAAGTTTGATGATGGCCAGTACCACCCGGACTCCAAGTTCGATGACGGGAAGTACCGCCCTGGCAAGAGTCCTCAGAAGCGCTACGACGACGGCCAGTACCATCCGCCTTCGCGCTACGATGACGGCGAGTACCACCCGGATTCCAAGTTCGATGATGGAAAGTATCATCCTGGGAAGAGTCCTCAGAAGCGCTCCGACGACGGCCAGTACCATCCTCCTTCGAGCTACGATGATGGCCAGTACCACCCTGATTCCAAGTTCGATGATGGAAAGTATCACCCTGGCAAGAGTCCTCAGAAACGCTCCGACGACGGCCAGTACCATCCGCCTTCGCGCTACGATGATGGCCAATACCACCCTGATCCCAAGTTCGACGATGGTCAGTATCGCCCCGGGAAGAGTCATCAGAAGCGCTACGATGACGGTCAGTACCACCCAGACTCCAAATTCGATGACGGTCAATACCACCCTGGGAAGAGCCACCAGAAGCGCTACGACGATGGTCAGTATCACCCCGATCCCAAGTCTGACGACGGTCAGTACCATCCGGACCCGAAGTTTGACGATGGGAAATATCGTCCCGGGAAGAGCCCTCAGAAGCGGTACGACGACGGTCAGTACCACCCGGACCCCAAGTTCGGCGATGGTCAGTATCACCCGGACTCAAAGTTTGACGATGGTCAGTATCACCCTGGGAAAAAGCATGCGACGCGTTCTCTAGGTGGAAAGGTACATTCTGGAAAACATGGAAGAAGTCGCGTGGGGATACCTGCTGCTTAGAGCAGGAACTTTTGTTCATTTGAAGCATCTTTTATTTGGGCCATGTACAGTACTACATTCGTTCTTCGTTCGACGAGAAATATTATGTGATCTCTATCTTGGACAGCGTTGAATGGCGTGGTGCAATCCAAACCTGGCGCGAAAGTCGGCTATGCTGAGAAGAGCATTCAATTTCGACGCCACTTGTGTTGTAATTAGGAGTTTGCATAGTGGTTTCAACAGAACTATGCCAAGAAAACACTTAAGATTACAGGTATGCATTGGTATGGATTGAGATGTAGTAAAATATGGGAACGATCGGAGAAAACTCTGTGGTGCGAGTCGTGTTCGCGTTGATCACTGCCGCTGCTAGCGGGACCAGTTGCGGATCAGATCGGCACGACACTTGGAATACGAAAGCCGGTCGGCATCTGCGGGTAGAACCGTTGGCACGTCTCGCAGTTTTACTAGTTGCGGCAGGAAAGGTGTGACCAAGTGGCTCATCATGGACCCAGTTCGCTCGGAGACGGATGTTGCCACTGAGTAGCCCAGCATCGCATCGGGTGAGTTTCGGTCATGACGCGTGACGCTCAAAGCCGTATAACATGAAGGCTAGCATGACAAGGGAGGTCCAGAGTTGCGGATCTGCCTCGCGGGCATCGTGCGGGCTAGGAGATAGCATCGGATAGATTGGCAACGTGCTGGTGGGCTAGGGGCCCACATTCAGGGCGAGCGTTACGCCCTTCTCGTAACATGACGTTAGTCTGGAAGTCACCGGGTGCCCGTCGTGAACGTGCGCGCAAAACGTCGTCTGCGCCAAGGCATGCGAGACATCGGAACAAGTACCGATGCAAACACGGCGACGATGGGCACGTTCATTCAACGGCTCAAGCAAGGGTTTCACGACGGTACAATACAGGGTCGTTCGGGTTTGGAACTCGCAACCGGTAATGACTCGTGCTGCGCTTCTCCTATAAGAAGCAGGAGGCCGTCGTTGAGTCGGCCGATGGGGTGTCTGTCATCCTAACGGGTGACAGTGGCACTCTTCCGAGGGCTCGTGGACGAGTCCGAGGCTCGCGGTATCGCGGTGGCGTCAGTGGTTGCGTGGCAGGAGTACTTCTACTGTGTCCGCAAAGGCACCCGAGGAAGGAGTGGTATGGGCGTACTCGAGTCAGAGATTGTGTAGTTAGATCACCTTTAGGACCGCTTCATCAGACAATATTACGGACCAGTGATTCAGGAAAGTGGCCGAACCACCAAGAGCGGAGGAGCGTTTGGATCTCACCGTGCAGTTGAGCCGCACTGCGGCCAGTACGTACCACTTACCTTGAGAACTTGAAGGGCGTGGCGATTTGTCGACGGAAGGTGACCAATAGAACGATGAAGTCGGGAACATGATATAAGTGCTTCCAAGACAGACACGAAGGTCGTTGGTGGGTGAAATATTGATTGCTGCGATAAGGCACGCGAAAACCAGCAGGCCACGCGACCACGTTCCGATAGCCTATCTTTCTGAAGGAGTCAAGTGAGAAGACGACGATGGGCTCAAGAAGTCGAACACGACCGTCCATGTAATCTCGGTACCCGAAGAAAACGTAGTAATCCCGTGGTCGCCTATAAGTATTCCTGGGCGATATTGATTCTCGCAGTTAGGGTGTGCCACGCTTGCATGGGTGGCAACTAGTCGGTCGGCCGAAACCTTGCTGGGAGTCATTCCATTTAGGGATGCGAGGAATTTGGAATTCCGTTATGTCGTGTTTCTGCATTCTCCGGAGGCGTGAAGTGTTGTGATGGTCTGAGATTGAGCGCGCTTAACAGGTTCTCCGTTGCTGTTCAGCCTTCTGTAGAGCAGAACGGCTGGACGACTCTCTTGCCATTCAGTTCGGCCCTAGCCGAGGCCCCTTCCTAATTACAATGTTTTTTGTCACCCGAGGTTGCCCATCGCGTGTGGTCAGGCGAAGTTCTTGGCGATGGCCAACATGTGGCGCGATACGGTAATTAGTAGTGGGTATGCGAGACTGTACACGCGGAAATTCTTGGAGCTGCAATTCGGGCTTCATAGGCAAAGACTCCAGACCGCCCAAACCCCCGAGCTCACGGACGAATCACTTCAACCAGTTACCGGTTGCTGTACGGCCATGGTTTGACGAATCGCCGATCTTGAGATGGGCCAAGTTCATTTACATAACCAGCGCGATTCCGCACCCCTCAAATTTTTGCATTCAATCGGGATTGAAACGTCATTAGCCGAGGGAAGGGTACATATAACTTACCTGCAAAGACTGCATACCATTGCTACCGCTCCACCTTTACGACCGTCACGACCACTTGGTTTTCCCCTCCCGTCGTCGACATGCCCAGCATCGAGCGTCGTGCTAGCCCCGAGCAGCTGCCTCCCCTTGAGCCTCTTAGCGAGGCCAACTCTCTACATGAATCATCGACCGTGCGCCCGCCCTTTTGGACAGCACCTCCATCCGTTGCCCCGTCGGCGGCTAAGCAACAAGTCGACCGTGAAAAGCTCACGGAATGCTTCAAGGCCCCACTGAAGCTCAGTCTTCTACTTGAGAACAAAGGCAACGTTGCCCGCGATCATCTAGCGTCCGAACGAACCTACCTCGCTTACGTGCGTACCAGTCTCGCCACTGCCAGTGCAGGTGTCGGTGCGTGGTTCGCTGCGCGTTCTTCCCGTTCATCGGATCTTAACATGATGATCCAGCCCTGGTCCAACTCTTTACCTTAGCTCCGAGGAATAGCGGGATCGACTTGAGCAAGTGGGCAAAGCCTCTCGGTGCGACGATCATTCTATTCGGGCTCCTCATCCTCGTTCTAGGTACGTAACATTCGCTACGGTGTACATAGTTGGCGCCTCTCATCAAGCCTTTCCTTGCGTCTTCAGGCGTCGTTCGGTACTTTGCCACACAGTCCGCGCTCGTCCGCGGATACTTTCCTGCGGCGCGAAGTTCGATCACGGCAGTTGCATTCGTGCTCGGGTCTTTGGTTGGCATCGTATTCGGCATCCTTGTGGCAGGATCGCGGTAACGACCGCGGATCTGTGTCTGTTAGACCCACCGCACGTGCTGAATGCTGCCTGGTGGGTGTCGCTGGAGAAGCCTCGGAGAGAACTCGGAACCGCTTTGCTGATTGCGGAACGTTGGTTCACATCCTACTGGGAACGCTGATTCCCTCGCCGTGGTTGGTGTCTCAACATACGGGTTGGTCCTCGGAGAAAGAAGAAGAGAACGAGGGGAGAGACGTGTGCAGTCCTCGCTTGACTTGGTGATGTCATCATACTCTTAGTCACGTGAGAATGTAATAAATCCGCCGACTGCGACTGCACTCTGACCTGTTCCACGATGTTCTCCTCCCTCACCAAGACCATCATATTCTTGTTCAATACGCCTCTTGCACCTCAACTTGACGGGAGAATCACTGCGGATATACCGCTGGAGGACTTGTCAAGAGGGCGGTCTAGACAGGCCAATCGGATGTTGAGCGGGCATTTTGACTCGGAAGGTTTTGCGCTTACTGTGAGGGTTGATGTAATTTGCCCTCAGTGATAAGCATTGCTGACGAGTGGTGATAAGTCACTATCACCAGGGAGCACGAGGACAAGCACACAGAGTCATGGGAGTAATTCCTCCACATGAGCGGCCGAGTGATCGGCAACACGACTTTCCCAATGGCTGACTAGCTGTTCCGCCGTTGGATGGTCCCGAGGAGAACAGTTCGCCCCCTATGTCTGGACTATCCTCTAGTGGCGCTCCGTAGGCACGCTGCTTCTTCGCTCTCTGGAGAACAGCATCTGGCGGTTCGATCATGGCGCGCTATCAGACGAGATTAGATTCATATCCTCGCCACGCGTATCTGGTTAATGGGCGCGTGGGATACCATATTTATTCTTGTCCACATTAATTTAGTGAATGCACCATCATCGCATTCCACTTCTCAACCCGCCGTCATGAGAATCGACTAGCTCAAAAGGAGCAAAGCAGTGAGTGTGTTTCAATCGTAAGGCCTGAATCCATAGATCTAGTCAACAGATGCTAGCGGCAATGAACGTCTGCGCAGCTTACTTGTCGTCGTCCGGTTCAAATGTCTAGGGGGCGCTGCACCCTTATCTATGGAATCCTTTGTTCCGAATTCGGATGGCGCTCAATCGTGGTGCTGGTGGGGTAAGAATCCGAAAGACAATGGGGGCTAGTCCATAGATGATTGAATCCATCAGGTCATCTGATTCATATTTGGACATGCTCACGTAGAATTCCAAGGTCTCTGGAGTGGGCGGCGGCCCTCTGTAGCCGAAGTGCATCACGGATGTCGTGTTCGTAGAGCACCTGGTGCAAGTCACTGAAGTACTCTGTGACAGTCCGCTTATGTAAGCACGTGTGCACTAACCACTGGAAGATGTGTCATATGTCAACTGTAGTGTTAGACCCCCAAGCAGGGTTTGCACAGCTGCTGTACAACATCGTCCTAATTGCGAGTCAGTCTTGAGTGACTTTGCGATGTCGGCTGGAAAGGTAGCCATCATCACGGGCGCTTCATCCGGTATGTTCCGTTGCAGGCATTGAGCTGCGCCGACTGCTCATGGAAAATGTGGAATATACAGGCATCGGGAGGCACACTGCGATTGCGCTCTCTGCCGCAGGATGGCATTTGGTGTTGTCTGCACGACGTCTGCCCGAGTTACAAGAGACGAAAGCCGCCTGTGCGGACCCGGAGAGCTGTCTCCTTGTCGACGGTGACATCACCGACGAATCGTTCGTAAAACGACTCTTCGAACAGACCATCGACCGATTCGGTAGACTCGACCTGTTGTTCAACGTACGTCGCTGTTCCTCCCGTTCTCATCTCGACTGACTGGGATGCCTAGAATGCGGGGCGATCCGATAAAGTGTATCCGATCGAGGAGATGCCGCTCGAGCTCTTCACGTCTGTCGTGAACGTGAACCTCATCGCATCGTTCCTCTGCACCCGCGAGGCATTCAAGATCTTCAAGTCACAAACGCCCACAGGCGGTCAGTGGTTCTGGGAATCTCACCTGATCTCACAACGACTGATTTGCGTTTCTGCTGGCAGGTAGAATCATCAACAACGGCTCACTTGCTGCGCACGTTCCAAGACCACATTCTTCGGCGTACGCGTGTTCGAAGCACGCCGTGTTGGGTCTGACCAAAGCCAGCGCTATCGAAGGGCGCCAGTTTGACATTTCCGTGACCCAGATTGACATTGGTACGTCCTTCGATTCCCATTTTCGCAAGCCCTGGCTCATGTCTGGGTACAGGCAACGCACATACGAGCATGGCAGTCAGACATACCCTCGGCGCGCTTCAACCCGACGGACGGCGTGTCGTCGAGCCGTCCTTTGATCCGGTGCACGTCGCTCAGACGATCGCGCACGTTGCCAGTCTCCCCAATTCGGTCACGGTGTTGGATGTCACCATCATGTACGTCTTTTCCTCGTTGGGAACTTGGTGCCCTGCTGATCCATGCCATTTTTCTTCCACGTTCGATCAGGCCGACTGGGATGCCGTATTTGGGACGCGGATGAGATCTAGGATGTCGTGTGGTCGGAAGAGTTGTGTAGGATGTGATATCATGGCATGCACCATGTGATCGGTTTCAACAGGTGTGAATACCGATTCTTTTTTTTTTTTAGTAAGCTCGGAGTCCACGGATCGCCATCTTCACCGGTTAAGTCGGCATCATCGATCCCAACGTTCACGGGAGAACTCAAAGGTGTCGGTTCGTCCCTAGTCCGAAATGCGTGAACGAATTGAATTGAATTGGGTTCGGCTCTTCTACGCGAGCACGAACGTACATGATTTGCCAATGGTACTTATGTACATGTCGTAGTATCGCCAAAGGTGTACATGCGGTCGTGGCCGAGTTTTTATTTTACAATCAAAGTTTTCCAGCTTGCACCGAGGCAAGCGTGTGTTGGGGTGTGGTATTCCCAGCCGATACTTATTCGGCTGTCGCGTCGATGCTTATGCCAACGAAAACAGCGTTCGCATGACCTCCTGGGTACCCTCCAAAGCGCCGATATCGCCATGGGCCCCCGTGAGCGTTTTCAAAAGCACGATCGTCTCATTGGATGCCGAGAACGTGTCCATGACACCGAAATGCGGCATGTCCGTGCGGACCAGTAGACCCTCACGCGCCTCGCGCTTGATCGCCATCTGCGCCTGAAACACGTTCCACTGTTCATTGGACCAAATTCCCGCGTTCTGCGGGAGCGGGTCTACCGGTGGAAGGAATGGGTCGATGAGCGCGTCAAAGAGCGCGTCAGAGTGGGTGTGCGAAATGTCAAGGTCGTCCTCCGCGTGCACGATCAACACGGGCACGTTGACTCTCTGCAACACACGTTTGACAGTCAGGTCTGTAGGCGAGAAACGTTGGGGAAAGCTTACCGTAATGATAGACAACGTGTCGAATCGGTGATGAAGGAACTTTTTGTAGAGATCTAGGAATGGTCAGCTCGCGAACCAAGATCCATACCTACACTTACCTGCAGCGCGGGGTATCATAGTCAACGGGAGCATGACAGGGAGGAATCCGAAAATGCTGTACGTATCCACGAGAGTGTGCATGGAAGTAAAAGGGGACATCAGCACTAGCCCCTTAAATCGGGTGGATTCCTCGGAAAGGGAGACAGCAAGTGAAGATGCAACAGCCGTGCCCAAACTGTGGCCGACGATGAGAACGTCCTCTGGCGAGGCACCGTTGGAAATTAACCAGTCAAAGGCCGCACGCGCGTCCGTCGCGAGACCACGTTCGCTCGGAGTCCCTTGACTGTCTCCGAACCCGCGGTAGTCGATGGTCAGCACGTTAGTCTGAAGCCTCGACACGAAAGCACTGTAATATTGGACGCGTCCCGGAATTGCGCGGGTGGCGCCGTTTCCGTGAAGGAACAACATAGTCGGACGCGACCGGAGTGCCTCCGAGAGATGCATCTCCGCAGCAGATGGCGAAGGTGGGAACGGCAACGAGTGGTAGTGGTCATCGGAAAGGATGAACCACGCACCCAACGTGTAGTTGTCCGGCGTGGTCATCCTAAAGTTAAATGTCTTGCCAGCTGTGTTGGGCACGTCGAGTCAGTACGCCACCCTTGAGGGAACGGAACGAACGACGTACGTGCCAGGCCATGACGCTCCGGCGCGTCGAAGCGTGCGTTCCACGGTAGTCTCATTGCATGCATGTATATGAGACTTTCCTCCGTAAAGCCAGCGTGAGCTATCTAATTGATCGAGGGCAAATTGAAGTTGATCTTGCTCACTGGGACTGAATGAATGGAACTGCGATGAGTAGCACAACGAGTGCATAGACACCACCCAAGACAGTGAAGAACTTCCTGGCACGAGCCAGGATGCCTGGTATGACGGCGTCCGCTAGGGTTTGATGAGCGGTCATAGGTAGTTTTGTGAGAATAGGTGGGCGAGAGACGAGGGCATTTGTGAGAGGGGTTTTTGCCCGTATTTATATTGCTCGGTACCACAGCAGGTTTGCCCATTCGGTCATTTTTAGACCACAGCAACGTTGCACGATTAGTGCGATAGGTACGGCGAGATATCGTCCATGGCAGCCCAGCTTTCCCCACTTAGCTCCACACTGCTCACACGAGCTGTCATCTGGCCACCGATTGGACTGCGCCGCTTTGCACTAGCAGTCGTCAGTACGCAAGTCGTGGAAGCTCACTAACACGTACATGTCCGCTCCAAACGATATTATCATCCCACCGTGATCTTTCGCGTACAAATTTACCGCATAACGCAGAATTGTCGATGGACGCCAAATTTCGTGTCACACGACCCCCAGTTGCACATGGCCGGTTGCCCCGCTTTAGGGACGCTTTGTTTACCTGTTTACCAAGTATCGTGTTGCTGATTCGCCACAGTTCGCCCCCAACGTCGTTCCTGTAGTCCAGGGTCTAGTTCGGCCGAACATTCAAGAGAAAGTTTCATGGCACACGACCTGTATCGTCCATATGGATTTATGCGTGTGTTGTTTAAAAGTCTCGCCATGCTGATTCACCGGATTCTAGACTAGCTTTTTCTGTACAAATGGCTCACATGCACTTTGCGCTCGCCCGATAAATACATCACCACGAACCCCGCACGACTGGCGACCAGTACTGCGCTTGAGATTTGATCCCACTCTGCACCATCCCCTCCTTATCTACATGAACCTTCTCAATACAGACGAATGTGACCGCAACTCATTTCTAGCGCCGAGCACATCACAACAGGGTGGTTATCAAGGTTTGTTTGGCTTTAGTTGGGACCACCGAGATGCCCTGTGGCATCGTGAGAGCTCCATTCGTGTCTCGTAGTCCCCAACAGCTATCTTGGCAGAACGGATGCGCGCCGCCATGACGCCACAGGACCGTGGCGCTGGCCACCACACTCTCCCTGTGCACGTCCACCTAGCATCCAACTGTCTGGCCACCAACGTACGTTTTCTACATACACGCGTGTCTCAACCTGAGGTGCAGTCGGTCAGAAAATAGACAACCGTCCGAAGGTGTCATGCCTGGGAATGAACACACCCGACGGAACCTCCTGCTCAGGCGTGCGAACCTCGGCGGCGTGGTCGTCCAGTGTCGTTCGATTCGAGACAATGGTTCTGTGTATCGTCGGAATCGTCGTGGGGCTCGACCTTTTCGATCGTGGTCCTTCCATTGGAGAGTTTTGGACCGAACAAATGCAAGGTCTCATACAGGATTTGTCCGTTCTCGTCGGCCATTAGGGCGTTGCGCACCGCCTCAACAGATGATGGGACGCATGTCAAGCCGTGACCCTTTGGCACGAGCACCAGACTTTCTCAACACGGAATAATTGGCCCCAGCAACTTGCGATAAGGCCGTACGTCTCGGCCGAACTACTTTCTTGGGGGAGCACTGACGAGGTGCTGGACCGGCGTGAGCTGGCAGTGCCATCCCCAACCATGCTGCGTTTCCTCAGGGTCGATCATTCCCTCCCCCAACTGATGTGAAACATTAGATTCGTGATCAGATAGCCTTCCACTCCACGATATCTAATCGTACATCAATCGATCGTCTTCGTCTTCTTTCGTGCATATCGGCCTTATCTCAATCGACCCATGACGCAGAAGGAGAGGGTGCATGCGGTGTTCACTGTACAACGTGGTCCTCGCAGCTACAAGCGCGGAAGAAGCCTTGAGTGTCGCGGTGACCGCATGCGCGATTCAAATGAAACACGACATATTCACCTTCAAACGTCTCGGCTTAGCTCTGAGTGGCCTTTGTGTTTGGTCGAGCCGGGGATAACCACAGGACACGTCGCAAAGGTGACTCTACGCTCTCTTCCAACGAGAAACAGGGCGGGGACTCACTCTATCCATCTGCCACAGCTTCGGCGACGCACGACGCGAGCGTGGTGGGGTCATCCCGATCACCAGTTCGTCGTGCGAAATGCCGTTGGCGGGGATCTGGAACAAGGCAGAATCAAGCCAGGCCACCGTCAACAGACCAGCGCACGTCGTGTGTACGGTCTTCCTCCTGGTGATCGAGAGGACGATGCGTCAACACGGCGCGTTCTGTGTCGACATCGATTGATCGCCCACGGTTATAGAACTGCGTCCTCGATCGACCGATCGGCCGAGTGCATCGGACATGCCATGCCATGAACTCGCCCAGATAACCGGAGATTGTATGCTCTGGTCGATGGCGAGGTGCCCTCCTGCGGATCATATGGTGGGGGAGGACCTACTCATCCCCTGATTCTTTGCCAACTCAGCGTTTGCACTCGCGACGGTGTGACGGCTACGGCGTACACGTCAGACCTTGCCGGACCAGAGGCGACTGAGAGCCGCGTGTTAGAATATACTCTCCCACGGGGAGCTGCGTTCGGAGCTGCGTTCGGAGCTGCTGCGTGAAGGCGGTCAGCCACCGCTCGGGTGTGCCGTTTCTGCCGTGGAACGCACCAAGTCCTGTCCCCTACCTCCTGGTAAGTTATCAACAAGCCGAGAACACTGACAGCACCTCAAACGAAGACAGAACCCAGGATATAGTCAAGCTCGAGCGAAAGTAGACCATCACGCCGACACAAAATGCACCCAGAAGCTGCAAGCAGAGCCTTCCGTTGCATGATCTTAAATATCCTGGGGAGGGCTGAATTCAGTGGGTAAACTCATGGACGGACAGGAATTCGTCCCACAAGTTTCCACCGAAAATAGGTACGGTCAACCGGGGATAGTGTTAGCAAAATGAGCGCATAAAGGCAGCAGCCTGAGGGTCACGGCAAGCTATTGGGGAACAGAGATAACAATCACGCACCTTCAGTTACAGTCATGCTCTCTTAAGCAAATGATCCGCACCAAAATAAGCTACTCATTGTCGTGGAATGAAGGGGTGCAATAAAGAACGCAGAGCGTTCGACTATACGGCTTTCAGGGGTCCACATGATCATCGTCTGGCTAAAGGATCAAGAAATCGACACAGCGAAAAGTCGGCTCAACTTAGTTTCACTCTCGGGAAACATCGAGTTTATTTTTGACTCTGGGTCATGCGGACGTCGGATTTACCGCCGAGCTGCACACGACGAGTTAGCGATACCAATCGGAGGAGGTTGATTGGCTCCTTGCCTAATATGGTCCACCAAGACTGTCGCGTTCAAGCGATCACGAGACCGGCATCCTCAAAAGCTGTTACAAAATTCAAACGTCTCCACGTTCTTCCTAAACCATTTCTCCTCCTTCTCAGAGACTCGAGAATACTTCTTCACATACAGCGAACTGAGAGGCACTCCTGCGTCCTTCCTCGTTTGAACCACTTTACGGAGAGCATTCCCAGATGCCCCGGAGACGTACAGTGTCACCAGTCGAGGCAGGCAGACATTGCGTCGTCCGCTTGATCGACGCGAACACCCAAGGATGTTTAGAAACAGTGAATGGAGGTGTTCCAAAACGATGGTAAGCGTTGTCAGGTTCTCGAGCTCACGGTAGAGCATCTCGACGCATCCGATGTCGCAAGGCAGTCCGACTATTTTGAGCCTTTTAAGCTTCCTTAGGATGCTGCACCGCGATCCTGGAGCTGAAGATAGAGCTGAAGTGGCTGGACTAACAAGCTCATAAATCAAACCGTCGTAATTGGCATCGTGAAACTCCAAGACCATATTTTCGAGGGCGGGGAAGTAGAACTCGCGGATTAACCCCATAGCACGCACTTCTGAGTGATCCGTGAGGACTAAGCTGGTTACTTGTGGGAATTGAAAGGGGCTTGCAAGACTTCCGGAACACTGCGCGAGGAACCAATCTACAGGATTTCCAGAGGGTCCTGACCGGTGTAGATCCAGTCTCTTCAAGGAAGACGCGCCGCGTAAAATAGTGACAAACTCGGCACAAGATGGACGGACATCTTCTGCATGAAAGGCGAGCTTCAGATTTCGAAGATTGGAAGCGGAAGCAATCCATGGTTGATTCCAATCGACATGCACTCCCCAAAGGACCAGCGTGGTAAGGCAAGGGGCGGAACCACCAAATAGGGTGAAATGGTTTGACAGCCTGGGGCTTGCAAAGCTGTCAAATGTATCGTATTCTCCTGAAGCCCACCCTCCGTCGTGATAGAGTTCAAGCCTTGTGAGCTGAGAAGCCGCTGGAGTAGAAGGATCAGAGGCCGCGCGGAGAAATACATGCATGAGGTGGTAATGCAAGACGCTGATGTTCATGGTGCGCCAACGTTGAATGTGGGGAATAAGCATGGAAACTAGAGGTCTGAGGTCGGCTCCAGAAGGTATTTTTCCATCGGCCTCGGAAGCTTGACAGTCGATGCGGACATCTATGGGAAGGTTTTTACTCCGTTCCAACAGTATTGCCCCGAGTTCATAGGATAGGTCTGGTGCCGGACATACTTCAAAATCGGTCCAGAGAGACTGATTCGAGACTGCAACGTTGCGCCAGTGACGACAAACATGGGAGACGAGGAACGGGAACGGGAGATAGGAATGAGAGGGTGTGGTGCCAGCGCTGGAATCGCTCTCATCATCACCGTGATGCTCGTCATCTGCTTCACTCGCTTCATTCCATTCCCCATCTTCTTCGCTTTCCTCGTTATCTTCTTCGGCTTCGGGTTCACCTTCGGTTTCATCGCCACTTTCCTCATCCTCCTCTTCGCTTTCGCTCTCTTCTTGTCTTTCGCTTTCATCTTCTCGGCCGTCTTTCCCTTCGTCGTCGTCACTTTTGTTTTCAATCTCACTCCCACTCTCACGATCACCCTCGCCACCGCCAGAGACGACACTAGGCCAGTAGTCCCTCAAGTCGACTGGTTCCACCTCACCCTCGTCCATGCCACCTAACATGAATATGTGGCAAAGCAGCTCGGGCGAGAGCTTATCGGCGAAGCAGACATCGCCTTCCGGAGGAACGAAAGGGCCGCTCTGGCGATGCGCATCGAAGTCTTTTTCTGTCTTGATTCTCATTTTTTCGTTCGAGGGCTGCTTGTTCGACGTATGAAGCGACGGGCGGGACGGGCAGGGCAAACGAGAACGTACCAGCCAGCTTCAGCGATCAATACGACACGCGACGGAGGAGGCGTGTATCTGTGTCAGGCGCAGAACACTACGATTGGACTCGCTGCGCGAGAAGAATAGCAGGATAAGACGACCTGGCGCGTACCAAAGGCGTTTTACAAGCTTTGTGTACCAGTGTTGGTCAAGAAGTGAGATTGGACGATCAGGACTCTGAGCCCGGACTGCAATTTTTTTACCAGGGCGTCACTCCCAGCGTGACGACCTGCCAATCAAAATCTGCGAGCAATGATCCGCGCGAAGCATCTGGAGGCCAGGGGTATTTATCGGTTATCGAGTACGGTGAGCGCTTATCGAATCAGCCGAGTTTGCGGTCAGGATGCGAGCACCTCGGCTAGTTTGAAACGCTCTGCCGGCAATTCATCACTGGTACTGATTCGTTTTTACTATCATTGGACCAGAGTTGCAAAATGGGACAGAGATGCAAAATGCCTCCTACAGCACACATTTTGAATACAACTAAGTTCATAACAATGCAGACAGTTTATAATATAGTTCCTTAAGAGCTCTGTATTTTTTTTGGTGGAGAAAAGATGTACTACCAGTGCTCGGCATCATATTGACCTCTTGATGGTGCAGTTTGCCATAAAGAATGGTCAGGGCATCCACCCCAAAAAAATACAGAAAACAATATATAGGTATACATATGGAGGTCTTTTATGTTACCCCTCTAGTTTTCTAAGGGAACTGCACAGTGCAGTAGATTGCTGTAGGGCTTCGAGTGTCAGTAACTCACGAGCGAGGAGGTGTGACAGATTGAAGCGGAGTTGGACCGGATGCAACGGCAAGATGCAGCAAGGCTATATGAAGTCACGTTGACCTCCATCTGATGCGCGTCGCATGTCGGAGTTGCAATTTGGCATGTGACAATGCATGACGTGTGACAAAACTAGTTTGCAACTCTGTCCCATTTTTTGTTGATTGCATCGGCAGCCTCCTGGCCTATCTCACCCATTGTGTGACCTCGTTTTTACAGTCATAGCTTAATCCATACTACAGAGTACACCATCCAGAATTTTCTTGGCATTTATTTATTTACACAGAAATGAGATATCTTGAACTTTTCATTTTGCACATCCGGTCTCACGATAGTAACCCAAATCTTTGGATCTTTGCAGCCTCTTCGCTCTCCGATTACTCCAGGATGTTGTTCACGCAGTCGCTGCAATGGGCCCGGGCCACCGTCGACATCGCCGACCGCATGATTTACCGCGCAGCTTCCAAGGTCGTTGAGGGAGGAACACATCAAGTTGGCTAAGCATATGTTGTACTAGAGCCATGGGTCCGTACGATCGAGAATATGTTAGTAGTTCTCACCAGACCTGCGGAATCCACACCGCGCTGAGCTCCTCAGGTTTCACGCGACCCAGGATTTATGCTGAATCTGTAGATTTGTCACAGTCGTACTTACTCTACCCTCAATGTGGACGAAACGACCGTCTGAGTAGTCGTCTTTTCTTGCCCCGCACTCAATCCGTCGGAGAAACGAACAACGGGTTCAAGGATTGAACTGCCATTCTCGCGTTGGCCCTCAAACGTGCTCTCTTGCCCACCCTCGTTCCAAGAACCAGCCGGCGACGCGAACCCAAGTCCTTGCTTAGCCGCTGTCGTCTGGACGTTTGGGTCGCTTCGTGCGGCCGCACTGTCGGCGGCATCGTTGACCCAGAACTCGACCGCCCGTTCACGGGTGTATAGGTGCTTCATGACAGCTTGGTTATGATACCTAAGTAGCTGAGCACGCGAAGCGTAGGCTCAAGACGCCCGAGCACCGCAGACCCAGGTGGAAGAGGGTAGACAGCAGGCATACTCTCCAAGAACCCCGAGCGCGCGTCTTTGTCGAGGGGGTATGGCACTGGCGATAGACTTCGGCGAGGAAGGCGCAGGTGAGCGCACCGAGGACGCTCGTATGCCATCTCTGTCCGCTGTTGACACGGGTGGCGAGCGGGAGGAATAGCGTAGTGGTGCACAGGTAGGCCCCGACAGGACGATGATCGCGATAGACGCGTTTGCATGGCGCGTTGACCGAACCTGGCCTCCACTGAGCTGCGTTTCTCGTAAAAAAAAGGGAAAGGTGCACGTACCTCACGTGTATGTCTCTGCACGCCCGGCATCGTGAGCAACCTCTCGACGTCCTTGGGGATTTCCGGAGGAATGACGACCGTGCCTGGTGCTCTCGTCGCGCTGAACCCAGCTTCCCTCATCAAAAGAGACCTTATGAGGACCACAGGGGTGTTTATGGGTATCCCTAGTCGTGTGAGTAGGTTTCGAGGGCAATGGAAGGCGAGGTTCGACAGGACGAGCAGGGTATGCAGTCCGGCCGCGTTCGCCGTCCAAAAGTCGATGGTGGTTCATCGTCCTCGTCGTCAACTTGGAGAGAAGTAGAACCATGCCGTCCTCGGCGACAGCGCCGTCAAAACGAAGGCAATCAACGAATGCATGATACCCTTGCAAGTTGCAGGACGCTCGTGCAAAATCGAGGTCAGATTGATGGTAATGGTCGGAATTCGAGTCGAAACGGAGGGTCAAGGATATGGCGGTCTGAGTCTTTGAGTTTGATGTTCCAGGATGGACATCAACCATGGACGAGTCAGCCCCGACGCATGCGCTAACGGTAGTTCCATTGTCGGCCACGGAATGAATCATCAGAATTTGCTACCTTGCCTGGATCCGAATTTTCGTTTCGACACCCTTATCGGGGGAAGCAAAGAGGAAACATACAAAATTCGACGGCGTCCGCAAGTAGCTGACACAGAAACATGGTATATGCTTGGCTGTGATTCCCAGGGCACTGCTGATGACCAGAAACCGTCAATGCAAAACGTTGACAACGCCAGCTTGACGAAACACCAGAGGACACCTCCGAGACGTCATGCATCCTAACGGAGCGGCATCTTACACGGGTCAGTCCATTGACCCAGTCCAGTGTCCATTAGGCCATGAGACCCACAGGAGCAAACAGTGATGACCGCCTTGCCCGGGGTTCGCAACATGCCAACCAATGTTGCGTTCAGTATCCTGTATGAGCAGGTGCCGGGCAACGCATCGTGAACGGAAAGGGACCTTGACGACCGTGAAGCGGAAGCCGACTATTGAGAACGCTAGTTCAAGCCTCGAGATTTTAGGACAGCCTTTTCGTGGTTCCTGCGTAGACCATCGTGAATAAGCTAATGAGGAACCAAGAGATGCAGGCGTACTTTGGCAAACAGTCACCTCTACTTTGTCGTGACTCTAGGGACGTGTTGTCCTGAGTGCTAGATAGGTATACAGTCAGGATATGACGAGCAAGCCTGAGAGAGACCAAGCCGATCGTTGACTTGACTTTGGTCCAGCTTGGTCGAGTCAACAATTAGCCTCGCCGCTTCCTCGCTTGCCCTCAAACCACTATGTCTACCCCCGATGACCCTAACGCTGAAACGACCAGCCCACCACCATTCTCAGTTACCATCGAATCATTGAATTATATTTGTACCCACGTGTTTCTTCCTGCCGAGCTCCCCTACATTGACGACTGTACCCCAAAGAACAACCGCTCACTCATTCGAGCAGTGTGTGTCGCTGCTCACGCCTATGTCACCCACGTTCGCGGATCCTCTGAGGAGGCTCAGTGGCATCGTATTACGAACATGTTGAATAACTTGGAAGCGTCTGTCCAGTCCGAGGGCTTGGACGATCACCATGTTGTTTCCCAGCTGCAGGGAATGCAAACAGGAGGTATGTCCATAGGTTCGCTGCAGAACCACGCTGACAATCACTAGATATCCTCGCGTTCTACATCGGACATCGAAATGCTGCCATCGTCCTCACGAAGCGAGAGGGGTGCATGCTATGTGAGGCGTTCGAGGTGTCTCCAAGTGAAGATGCGGTGAAGAAGACTGGAGAGCCTCTGATACGGTCATACCCTGGTTCGTCTGTTGAGATTCCAAACGAGGCGTTTGACGACCGGGACTTCCGATCACAATTCACCACATTTCTCTCTTATGCTAAAGCTCTCGACTCGGATCCTCTCCATCTTCCTAGCCCCCCACAGTACATCAATACCCTACTCGATGGTATCACCAAATGCACTGCTACTTCTCGAATCACCAAACGTATTCGCGACGAAGTGGGGAAATATGGTTGGCGTCGGTCGTCCCTCTGGCTTCTCATCAGGGTCACAATTCAATTGTCGGTCGATCATGCTTTTGTACGCTCCTCGTACAAACAATTCATGTTGTTCTTTCTATGCACTATCTCGAGCGACGAGCGCAATGCAAGTCTTTCTAGTGATCTACTTCGCCTGCTGTCCTCTAAAATCCGCGGACGTTTGGGCAAGCTTGGCTCCCTTATCCCCCTTTGGCTCTCTGAGATGGCACGGAGGACATGTACCTGTCTTCGAAAGATCCTCGATGCCAGGTGGAAGGAGTTGACTACCCGCACTTCTCCGTTTCGGAATCCCTCCCAGGATGACCTCGCGAGAGATACAGAGCTCTCTCTGCTGAACAGTCGTGAATATATTCGCAATGCTCTCGAGAATCATGGCTATGGATCTGCTCGCCCCGCATTTAGTCCCAACCACCGTCGTCGCGGCACCCTTGAGGATTTCTTGTCCTCAGACGGTGCCTATTTTGATGCAGCATATAAGGCCGATTCTGACGTTACTTTGTATGACGTCGAGCAGTCGGTTGAGCAGGGGATCGATGGTTGGCTGACCAATGTCACGAATGTGGATGAGGCATGTGAGGAGCTCGAGATCTTGATGGATAAATTCATGATGACGGTTTATTGGAATCTAAATCCAGAGGTTAGATCCAACAGGCTATTGACAGGAATTGAGCTCTATGTTGCAATTGACAAGCTAGCTGTGAAGGAGATCCCCATGCTCGTCGACTATCCCCCTGAAGTCCCGATTGTAGGGCTGGAACGACTGCTTCTCCGGAAGAGGACAAGTCTGCATCGTCTTTCCCGCGTATACCAGTATCTCTCTGCGCGCCATTCTCAATCACGTCCCGGATGGTCGGTGCTTTCGGATGAGCTTACTGAGGACAGTTTCCCCGTCCGTTATTATGATCAGTACCCGTCTCTTCAGCAACTCAGCGCTCGCATCGATGAGGACTTGCTTCGGATGGCTGCCGGACATGATGGCATGGAATGTGGAAGGGTGGATGTCATACGCACCAAGGATGGAAACGGAGAATGCGAAGATGGTTTATCCGGGCGACAGCTGGCTGAGATGGGAGAGGTCTCGTCCAGGTTACCATTGCCCAGCTCGCCAATGGATGTGAAGGCCGTCATGTTCGAGCTGCAATGCCCGACATGCATTCGTGTCTGGCGTTCTGCGGCAATCCGCATTCTGATGGGTCTCTGCTCTAACATCTTTGATTGTAACAAGCTCGAACGAAAGGAAGAATACGATTTACTTGCGAGTGTCCCTGCACTGCAGCATTACTTCGCCGAACGCCAGGGACCACCCCTCCGCTCGCAGATCCACCTGGCCTATTTTTATCCCACAGGTCTCCGAAATCACCCGATACCACGTTATGTGGTTCAATGTCAAGGGGAGGACTCGACTTGGCGGCCGAACGCGTACCACAACCTTAAAGAGTTCGATCGCTCGTTCAGCTTCAGTTACCGCATTGGTGACGAGGACGCCGAGTCCTGTATGCCACATCGATATGTGGGTTCTACCTCGCACACGTCCAACGATGTCCTGTCCGCCCAAGCACGGTGTCCTACAAATCTATCCCTCGATGAATTCATTACCTTTGCACACCTGAAGAGTGGTGGTTCACTCCAATGGCTCAACATCCTCCATGGGCTACGCAGTAGAACTCTGAATCTCCGTCGTCGTGCTGTCCATTATCTTCTCTCCCATGCTGCCTCTCAAGTTGGACCGCTCGATTTGAATACGGGGACATGGATTTGGCACCAAGAGTTGGAAGATTCCTCCTTCTGCAATGCCCTCCTAGATGAGCTCGAAAGCTTGTTTGCAGATGTTGCAGCTGGACCGATTGACAACGTGGTGATGAATTCCATCTGTTTGTTGCTTGCTCGGGTGCTCGCATCGAGTCCCAGCGAAGACACATCGAAACGAGTCATCACCCTTCTTCGGATGGTACGGAGGAAGACATTCTACTGGATACAGGAACTCTCATATGACCTGTGGAAAGCACCTACGAATGAAGTACGGAGGGGTCTCCTACTGGACATGGCTACCACTTGTCGACAGACATTTGATGTCGATCCTGCGATTCACCACAAACTTTTTCAGTCCGCGGAAGATACTGATGCCTTGCTTTCGTGCACCTTCTTCATACACATCCTTCGTTCAAAACGCGCGTTCAGCTCTTTCCATTCGAACATGCAGGTTGAATATTCAGCATTTCTACTTAAGCGAGACTGTTCTCTTTCCCTTGCCATAGAGGAGATTGCGAGAGAGGCCATCCTCGATGACCCATCAGACTACGGCATTGACCTTGCGGTTGCAAAGATTTCCACTACCTATCAGCCGGAAACATCCAGATGGGAACCATTACAGCATCCAAACGCACGTTGGCTCACATGCAAAAGCAAAGTGACCGCGAACCGACCCTCACAAACTGTGCACATAGACTTGCTGTGTGGTGAGCTTCGAGTGGATGGTCTACCAATTAGGTTGCCAAATGAGTACCGGCGCTTCTGGCATTACGAAGAAATCTTTCATGGTGTGCGTGCATTTATGTTTCGGATGCTAATAATTGTTCATAACTATGATTTGTAGCTGAGTTTTCTTTTCTCACCGTCCAGTATCTCGGGTATGGATTTCATGACATCCTCCTTGACGTCAAATCACAAGGTATGTAACTACCCGATTCTACATAACATATCCACCATTACTCAAATATTCGCAGGTGCACTTCTCACTCCGGGGCGATAACTTGGTCGTTCGAGCACAAAGCAACCAGACAAATGAGATACTTGAACTAATTCCTCCGAACAAACTGGAGGCTGACCTGCCGCCAATGCTCATTGATGGACATATCCACTGGCTCAATCTGTCCAGAAAGATAATCGAAATCCGCCCTCTCAAACGCCTTTGGGAAGAATCTTCGGAAAACTGGAAAATCGATTGTAACATGTCTGGACAATGCCACATGTACAACGGTTGCGAGCTGCTTGTGGATGTTCGAAGCCCAACTTGGGCCATGCTTGTCAAGTGTTTTCGTTGTCTCAACAGTGTGAACAGACGTGATCAATTTGACGAAGACTTGGAAACTCCGTCGAGGAATCTTCTAGTGACCACATTGCCCATTGACTCATACCAATCAACATCAGTATCACGACTATCAGTCACTTTGCCCCATTTCGGCTTGTCCTTTTTTATCAATGAGGATGAAGAACTCGAGTCCCGTGACTTCAAGCATATGGTGTACGATGAAAATCAATCCATTGAGACACTGTTAGGCTTGGAGAATTTACTCGTTCTTCGGCCGAGGCCTCACTTTGCCAACACCGATATCCCTCAAGAACTTGTTCACCATCGTGTTCTCATACCATCTGGCAAACCGACAAACTTTGACTGGCATCATTTTCAGACTACTAGTAGAGTTTGGATTAAACGTGATCGCGATCGCCATCAACCCGATGGAGAACCATTGTACTACACGTATGATGTGGATACGGAGCTGGGATGCTTGACAGGAAATGGCAATATGAGAGGCACAGTATTTCTTGCAGATTTACATGCCATCACCAATTGGCATCTTCCCGATCCTCTGACAGGCAAAACGGGCGTTCAAGTGGCACTCTGTCTCTTACAATCGGCGGGGTGTCGGTCACTTATGGTACCCCATAAGGACTATTACCTTTCAACCAGGAATCCCGTCATCAAGGCTGCATACAGGGAAATAGAAGCTAGATGTTACTGTGGCCCCGGTCGTCGTCGTGGCGGAATTGTAGACTCAGAAGCGCCTGCCAGAGCGAAGCGCGCAGAGAGACGTGCTGCCTACCTATTTTCTTCAGACGTTACTAGACTGACATCACTAGGAAGTCACAATTCTAATGAAGGTGACTGTTTGACCATGCACGTTTTCATGTAAGGATTAGAACTGACCACTCTTCCTTACGCAGTTTTGTTTCTGCGAAGTCTTCCTATGGCGAATCCCTCCTCAGAGATTACACGTGGCAGTCCCAATTTCAACCGACCGGTTCCCGAGCCACAGACCCGCAGCACCTTGCTTCGCGACAGTTACATGACAGTGTCCGACAATATCCCCACTTTGGATCAGCTGTTCCGCGCTCTTCCACCTACCAACTCGTTTCAAGAACAATACCTCTCTCACCTCAACGTCAGTGCGGCCCATGCTTGTGGGGTATTATCATCTCGAATGGCCTATGGGGTGCCAACAGAGAATCGCATTAAAGCCCTCAAGGAACACTTTATTCGATGTAGAGTCAACTACTTTGCCTATCTTGGCAGGATACAAAGTATTGTTGGAACAGCGACTGATTCGTTCGGTCGTGAATACCCACCTGTTTCCGCACATACTCTCTTACGTTATCTTGCATCCACTTCGCCAATTGACATCCTTCCGTGTTGGAAGGAATCCTTGACGTTGTTGGCATTGCTTCTCTTGGACCTTCAACGCTCCCGTAGATTGTTGAGGTTTGCCCTCGATGGTTCTGAAGAAGAATTCTTAAAGGAGCTAGAGAACGAGGTATGCGACGGGTGGAATCCTGAAGAATACCCAGATTGGCTGTTGATCCAGGTTGGTAAACTCTATTCGAGTGCTCATTTTTACTCACTCTGCTCGTTGTTCCCACCAGATTCAAGGGAACTTTCTCGTTCGTCACAGTCAGGTAGCAACGGCGATGGAGATGATATCACCACAGTCTGGTCAGAACACGGTCATGCAGGTCAACATGGGCGAAGGGAAATCATCGGTGATCATCCCCATCGTCGCTGCTGTTCTTGCCGACGGGAAACAGCTTGTCCGCGTGATTGTTCCAAAGGCATTGACGGTTCAGATGTTCGATATACTGGTTGCTCGTCTCGGTGGGCTCGCTAACAGGCCTATATACCACCTACCTTTCTCTCGTTCTGGAAAGGACAACCCCGGAATTGATGATATCCACGGGCTTATGTCTGAATGCATGGCCGAGCGAGGGATTCTACTCGTGCAACCAGAGCACGTCGTGTCTCTCAAGCTGATGGCAGTGGAGCAGCAGATGCGTGAAGGGAAGCAGATAACCGACCTATCAACAAGGTGTCGTGATTCGATTCCCAAGCACGTAAGGATGATCCTCTCTCTCCGCTCTGTGCGCGTGGTTTACTATCTACGTGTTGACTCAGCTGACTGTTGGATCGCAGCTGCAGGGGAATAGCCTCGTTGGTAATATATTTCGATTGCTCAACCAATCTCCCAGTAACTCGAGGAAACAGGACCTGATTCGGACCGATGATGATACTCGGGGTAGTAAGGTTGCTCACGGTGCTTCGGACAGTGCATCCAAATGGATGGACCTTCAGCGGAGGCTCCATTCTCATGTTCGAGATATCTTGGACGAGAGCGACGAGATCCTTCATGCCAGGTTCCAGCTCGTTTACACCCTCGGTTTCCAGCGACACATGGATGGATATCCCAACAGATGGACAGTTATTCAGCAAGTCCTCAACATCGTCAAGAGTTGCGTACATTCCATCTCCAAGCACGCCCCAGAGTCGATCGAATATGATCCGGGTCCACCTGGATCATTTCCTATTATTCGCATCCTTCGGCCCTCCAATGTTTGTTCACGCCTGATATCATCGATTACGGAAGACTTGATGGCCGGAAAACTAGCCAGTTTTCAATTTCAACACGTTTCCTCAGGATTACGCGACGCGATTCGAAACTTCATATCTCGTACGGATGTCCTTCGAATTCCGGAGACAGCGAAGAGGGTGAAGGAGTTCGCCGAGACTTCCAATCAGAGTCATCTTTGGAGTGGACTGCTTCTACTCCGCGGTCTTTTGACTTCCAATGTCCTTTTCTTTGCTCTTGCGGACCGGAGATGGCGTGTAGATTATGGCCTCGCCTCGAACTCCTGCGCTAAAGATGGCGACGAGAATGAAGCCGGACCGACTCTAACAATGCTTGCGGTTCCGTACCGAGCCAAGGACGTGCCAGCACCAAACACCCAGTTCGGCCATCCGGATCTCACCATCATCCTCACCTGCCTATCATACTACTATGGTGGTCTCACCGAGGACCAATTAAGGCATGCGTTCGAAATTCTAGTTGACGAGGATGACCCGTCGACGGAATACGCACTTTGGATCAAGGAGTATGATCACCGAACAGTGCCGGAGGCGCTTCGGACACTCAGCGACATCAACCTCAGGTCATCCGAACAGTGGGACAGTGTCGTATTCCCGCTCTTCTCTAGAAATCAAACAACAATAAACTTCTACCTTTCACGAATGGTGTTTCCGAAGGAGGCGAAGGAATTTCCTTGGAAACTGTCTGGGTCCAGTTGGGATTTGGCAGACGAACGGAACAACCTTATAACAGGTACGTCACCAAACAGTTACGTTTGACTTGGTCGCTGAACTTACATTGAGGGTTTTCTGGCACGAACGACGGGAGATGGCTGTTACCCATGTCTATTGCCCAGTGCGACCTCGAACACGAGAGGGGAACAAATGCCATGGTTCTCGCACATCTCCTTCGTCCCGAAAACGACTTCTACACGGTAACTCACCACGGCGATGAACCACTGTCCACTCGCGCATTCCTTCAAAAAGTGGCGGAACAAAAGCCTGAAATCCGAGTGTTGCTAGACGTTGGCTCACAGATACTCGACCTTTCCAATGTCCAAGTGGCGGTGGCGTGGCTCGAGATCTCCCGTGACACATTGGGCGCAGTCTATTTCAACCAGAGTGATGAACTGATGGTGCTCATACCAAATGGCAAACCCGTACCACTGCTAGCATCCCCGCTTTGCCAACAGTTAGACCGTTGTGTCGTGTATCTGGATCATGCCCACACCAGGGGAACTGATCTCAAATTGCCAAATGGGTCAAGAGCCGCCGTTGCGCTCGGCCCAAAGGTGACAAAGGATGCTCTGGTACAAGGTCAGTTTCAATCCCATCATTTGATCCTCAAGTCTCACTATGAAGAATTCTAGGTTGTATGCGGATGCGGAAGCTAGGTCATGGTCATTCGGTCATGTTCTTCGCACCCCCTGGGATTGACCACGTCATTCGTGCCGTGGCCGGTAATAATGATCTGAACAAACGGGTCACTACCGTCGACATTCTATGCTGGGCGATCCACGAGACTTGGGACGATATCCAGCAACGGGCTCCATACTGGGCACAGCAAGGCATGCGCCATAAATCCAGACAGGATGCTTGGTCTCGTTTTGTCGACGGGAAGATCACGAGAGAGAAGTTGGCGGATACTTGGCTCGAACGGGACGCGAAGTCATTAGTTGAGCTGTATGCACCGCGGGAAGGTGGGAATACATCAAGCGACCTGTCAGCGCTGGATCCAGAGATCCGGCAACGGTGCGATGACCTCGGAGTGTTATCACTGCCGAGTGCGAGGATGGGTGAAGAACAAGAACGGGAGGTTCACCGTGATCGGGAGCGCGAACGAGAGTTGGAGCTGCCTCCAATGGCAAAACCGGCAAAACATTCGCTTCGTCCGGATGTCGTCTCGTTCGTGAAGACTGGTGTTATACCTCCGTTACATTCAGGCAGTGCGTTCCTTCCGGTATTTACGACACTCGAAAAGAGTTCTGCTGCCACTCGCGACGCGGATGTCTGGAGTCCATTCATCTTGGCGACGGCAGACTTCTGCAACACCATCAAGCCAGAGTCTACCGTAGGGACAATAGATCAATATTTGAGCCCCGTCCAATGGATTCTCTCTGGAAGGAATGGCCGCGACCGCGTTCTGGTTCTGCTCAGCCCATTCGAGGCCGACCTGTTGATGCCGGACATCAGGGCAAGCGAATTCGTTCACATTCACCTGTACGCACCACGGACATCGGAACGCATGAAGCCATCCGATGATCTCAAACTTTATACTATCCCTCCGCTCCCCTCCGACTGGACACCTCCCTGGCATCTGATAGACCAGCTGAACATATTCGCTGGGCAGCTGTACATCAGAGACTACGAATCGTACCTCCGGCTATGTCTCTTCCTAGGGGTGCGCACGCAAGAGTCGTCAAAGGATGGAGGAGTGCGTTGGAATCTGTTCAACATTCCTGGTAGTTTCGAGGAGATGGAGATCACGTTCTCTGGTTCGCCGCTACCTTTCGTGATGGCGCTGCTTGCCATTCGAACACATGGAAGACCATTTGAACACACACATATGGGGAAGATTCTCCAAGGTCGGGTTCTGACGAAGAAAGACATTGAAGGTTCAGCATCAGTCGACTCCCACAGACCCAGGATATACGACATGTATCTACCGCCTGGCAGCCCTATGCTGCTGTCGCCTCAGGAAATGAATTGTGATCCAGCTGAGGGGGCAGGACCATCCGCACTTAACAGACCACAGAAGCGTGGATTGGAGACGAGTGGAGCCTCTGAAGCAGATCGCGAGCCACCGCAGAAGCGTTTACGTGCCGATGTCCAGTAACTTGATGCATCCTCCGACAACCAAATAACGACGGAGAACTTCTTATCATTCCTTCCTCACTTCCAATTCTGTTGTGTATTTTGTATTCGCCGTCTTCCAGACATGCTGCTATTCCTCTGCTTTATTGATTCATGTACATTGAGCTTCTCCATTTCTAGTAAGTACTACGAGTAGTGAAAACCGAAGAGTACAGTCCCGTTTGAATACGACACCGGTGACTACAAGCCTGGAGTGATGAGTCTTCTAGTCGGCCAGCGAATTGAGAAGTGCACACACAGATAGCAGATTGTGACAGACTGATAAGCTTGGAAACTCTCGCGCTTCTGTCGGAAGAGACCAAGTGGTTCACTGCAATGCGTGTAGGTACGTACAGCATCCGGACCAACACCAGCCGGCTATAGGCAGTGACTGCGGAAACCTTGGCCAAAGTATATGACTTGGAGGGGTGTAGCGAGGTTTCTATGACTCTTACCGATTCCAAATGCCTGGAGTTCTCTGCAGCCACCGTCGACATCTCCGACCGCATGATTCACCGCACAGCGTCCAAGACCGTCAACGACGCTCACCCCACCAACACTGTTCGTCACGCCGCTTGCGAAGAAGCGACAAACAGAGGTTGGAAAACAAGTGGTGAGTGCCGTCGACAGAGAACTCATGCACGCAGTCTGACGACTAGCATTGCTGTGTTTGTAGCAACGCGTTCGTGCGGTCCTCCAGCCGGGCGTTATCGTCTACCGCCGCAGAGATATTCGTGGTGAGCGCTACGGGACCCGAAGCACCAAGAACAGCATGTTGCACGCCAAGAACAGATCGTCGTGCCACCGCGTCGAGTCGTGGGTCGTCGTCAAGATGCACGCACGCGTCCTCGAGTACGAGAACGCTAACGTACCATGAACCCCGAGCGCGCGTCTTTGTCGAGGGGTATGGCACTGGCGGTAGTGAACCCGTAGACTTCGGCAAGGAAAGCGCAGGTGAGCGCACCGAGGACCCTCGTGCGCCATATCTCGGCCGTTGACATGGGTGGTGAGCAAGAGGAGTAGCGTGGTGCTACACAGGTAGCCGAGGATGACGCCCGACCGGACGACTCGCGTAGTTGGCGGGCGAGGAACAATATAGACATGTTTGCATAGCGCGTTGACCGAAGCTGGCCTCCAATGAGCTGTGTTTCTCGCGAAAAAGGGGAAAGACGCACGTTCCTCACGTATATGTCTCTGCTACGGTGTACGTCAAACCTCGCGAGCAACCTCTCGACGTCTTCGGTGATTTCTGGAGGAACAACGACCGCTCCTCGTGCTCCCATCGCACCGAATCTAGCTTCCCCGTGTACCTCATAAGGTTTTTTTTGGTGGGGGTGTTTATTCCTAGTCGTGTAAATGGGTGGTAGAAAGCGAGGCTCGATAGGACGAGCAGAGCACGCAGGCCGGCTGCGGTCGACATCCAAAGGTCGGTAGTGGTCCATCGACCTTGTCGTTGGCTCGGAGAGAAGTAGAACCTTGCCATCCCAAGCGATTGAAACGAAGGCAACCAACGAATACATCCTGTACAGATGTTCTTCGAACTCTAGACGGCGTCGAAGAGGGTGGAGTACGCCGTAGTGCATACAAAATTTCCCAGGTTAGTCGCACGCCTCTTTCGGACCAGACCAAGTTTGCAATGCGTGGAAAGGGCCGCTCTGGCGATGCGCATCGAAGTATTTTTCCGAATTGGTTCTCATTTTTTCGTTCGAGGGCTGCTTGTTCGACGTATGAAGCGACGGGCGGGACGGGCAGGGCAAACGAGAACGTACCAGCCAGCTTCAGCGATCAATACGACGCGCGATTGGGGAGGCGTGTATCTGTATCAGGCGCGGAACGCTACGACTGGACTCACTGCGCGAGAAAAGTAGCAGGATAAGACGACCTGGGGCGTACCAAAGGCGTTTTACAAGCTTTGTGTGCTAGTGGAGCTCAAGAAGTGAGATTGGACGATCAGGACTCTGAGTCCGGACTGCAATTTTTTTTTACCAGGACGTCACTCCCAGCCTGACGACCTGCCAATCAAAATCTGCGGGCAATGATCCGCGCGAAGCATCTGAAGGCTAGGGGTATGTATCGATTATCGAGTATGGTAAGCGCCTATTGAACCAGTCGAGTTTGCGGTCAGGATGTGAGCACCTCGGCTAGTTTGGAACGCTCTGCCAGCAATTCATCACTGGTACCGATTCGTTTTTTACAGTAACCCAAATCTTGGGATAGCAAGGCGTGTCGAAGATGGAAGTTCGGATATCGCCGACGAGGTTGGCTGCTCCAACCAGGTACTAGTCGTTCAACGTAACCCACATTCCAATCGATCGACTAGGCAGTACACCAATCCAAAACATGAATCGAACTTCTAGTGGTACATTCGTCCAACGCCTCCGCTTATCCATACATATTCATCCCAATTTCCCGTGTGATGCGATAGGCTCTACCACACGCAACTCGTACCCGGCGTTCAGCACGGGCCATCGTAGGTCCAAGCACCAGCTTGACCTTATCGTTGCAAATGCGCGCATGAGGAATCCTGTTTGTCGATTCAAAGAAGAGGCCGATCACTCACCTCCCGGGGTCTCGCCATAATTCCACTGCGTCGCAGTCCAAAGGCCGCCACTAGAGACACATCAGCTTTCAGTCCGACTCGACAGTGCACCGGAGACGCTGTACTCACTCGTAGATGACTTTGTTACCGCTGACGTACTATAGAATAGCGCGAGAGCGAATAGTAGATGGTGAGAGACAACGAATGGGTGTCACACTGATCGACTTACGATCACGTTATTCGCCCACGCGGAGACGCCAGCACACTGCCCCGACGTGCTGGTCGACGTAGCAGACGGGGCAGACGCTGTGGTGGTCGTTGGTCGTGTGGTTGTCTTGGTAGTCGTTGATGGCGGGATAGTTGTCGTGGGGGTCGAAGCCGTGGTAGTCGTCGGCGGCTGTGGGGAACCCGAAATGGGCCAAGTACTCCCGCGGACGGTCTCGATCCACGGCGACGTCGCGTCGGGATACTATCACGTACACTTGTTCAAGCTCGTCTCAACAAACACACGATCAAGGGCGCACCTGCCACACCATCACGCCTGCATCTAACAAGGACGGACACAGATGAGTATAGGTCTTGGCGATGACAACTCAGGGAGACGTACTCCATCCTTTAGCAGCAGCCTGGGAGACGCACATTGCGAGCGTCGAGGGCTCGACGTACCCATTGCTTGCGTCCGAGCCCGTAGCTGGCTTACCGATAACGAGTTTGTTGAGCGAGACGCCATTAGCGGCTATCTGGAAAAGGGCCGTTTCGGGCCAGGCCGAGGAAGACGCCGTCAAAAGGCCCGCACATGTCGTGTATTCCGTCGCACCCTCTATATGATCGGGGTATCAGTGCGTCACTCTTGGGATCGTTCGAGGGAACCGCTTACGGTTATAGAACTGTGTCATCGGTCGCCAGATCAGTGATCGTCGATGGGGCGGAATAAATCGTGGAACGTACTTGGACGTTGTACTGAGCGAACGAATCAGCCAAGCAGACGAGAACATCGAATTACGTTGACTTACCCAGTCGATCAAAGATCCCACACTCTTGTCGATCGCAAGATATCCTCCTCCGGACCACATGCTCGGGGAGAACCTTTATTCCGAGTCAGTTCTCGACGATCTGCATCTCGGCGATTGTGCTCACCAAGGTGCAACGGCTACGAAGCATAGTCAGACTTCGTCAAACGATCGGGCACAATGAACGACTTACGAGCATGAGTCAGAATGTAGTCTCCTTGAGGAAGCTGCTTGCGGAGCTGCCGCGTGAAGCTGATCAGCCATGTCTCGGCACTTCCGTCCCCACTATTAAACGCAGTAAAGTCCTACCCCCGATGTTTTCATGAGTTGCTGTCACATATCCACAAGAAAGAGCTTGGGAAGCACCTCATAGTCTACGTCAACACCATTGACTCCGTACTGGACCACCCAGGCGGCAATGGTGTTGGCCGTGCCTACCGGATCGAGACCTGATGAGGTCGGAGTTTCGGTAGACCCAAAAGCGGAGACAATGAGCGAGATTCCGGCGGCTTTATATTCTGAGAGGTAGGAACTACGCTGGCTGGCCGTCAACTCCTGCCAGTTCTGCGCCTCGTCGACAGAACCTGACGCCAGTAAAAAGGTGAGGGCGCTAGAGGTGTGTTAATCCCGCGCAGCGAACATCATCTAATGAAAACTTGCAAGACATTGAATCCCTTGAGTGCACGAATGTCAGCGACGCGTAAGGAAACATGAAGACATCTGCGTACCTGGAGTTCCGACGAAGAGGGCAACGGATTGAGCCACGCATCATTGTAGGCCAAGAAGCGAGGCGCAGCTGGTACAGACCTCTTTAAGAGGTCACGAGCAGGAGGACTGAGACGTCTAAGCTTGTCCGCTAGCGGAACAGCATAGATTGATCCGAACAAAGAAGAGAGGATGAGGGATGGCGTCACACAAGAACGAAGGAAGACCATGACGTCGACACGAGACCAAGTCAAGAGCACTCTGGGGCCGCACAAGCAGCAACTCGGTGCACGGCATTAAATACTGCAGCTAGCGTTGGTCCGCCGCATGGAAGGCAAGAACTGTGCGAATGCGGCCATACCACAAGACCAGTTCTACGACTCGGTAGGTCATCGTGAGGTGGAGCTGGCAGGCAGGTGCACAAAGCTCCTGTGGCCCCGGGGGCTGTACGGAGTAATAGCGAATCACTCACCATGCGATCATTGCTCGAAGTGGATAAAAGGAATCGAAAGAGGATATTACCACCATATGCTCGGAAGGGGTGTGAAAACGGAGTGCAGACTACTCCCTCAAAGAGTCTGCTCTGCGACGTGGCTTGCAGAGTAGACCGCATAGCCCCTTTTATCATCTTTCGGTGCGACTGCTGCGTGACCAATCGCGATAGAATCGGTACCATCACGAGCGACTAGCTCTTGCGCTCTTGGGAAACGGGAGTTCTATTCGGACTCTAGGTCACGCGCACAATCGAGCATGCTGTTATGTCGTGATATGTAAGGGGAACGAATTGCAGAACATGAACTTGGTTCCTCGCCTGTGAACCACAAAGTTACTACCACATTCCAGTAACCCATTTATATAGACTAGCGTCATGGGGGCGCTGCAGCAGACTAACACCTGCGCTGGCACAAATCACGGGATCGCACCTCCGCCACATCGTGGCAGAGAACCTGGGTAGGAATATGCATGACCGTGCGGTGGCGCACTTGCGATTCGAACATTGGGGTCCCATAAACGCGCATGGTATCAAAAATTTTTTGAAGGCCTGGCGAATTCCGCTATGGGGTCCGTGAGATGTGCGTTCGACGTTAGGAGATGATCGTACCGGTAGGGGTCCGGTATCTCAGGCGAAGGAGGGCAAACCAAGCTTGGCGCTTAGCTGTGCCAGTCTCTCTTTCAGTTTCACAATGTCCTCCATCGTGGATCTTTCCTGCGGTGCTGTCTCTGCGCCGGTGCCTGTGTTTTCGATGACGGCTCGATCGTCAGAGCCAAGGTGTTCTTTGGCATGCTGCTCAGCTTCAAGGTCGCGTGGTTCGATGTCGGAGAACCGTATGAAGGAGAGGACAGAAGAGATGCTACGAATTTCTTCGAGCTCGAGTGAGTCTGGACTCTGAGAGTTCAAGAGGGACCGAAGCGCAGCGGCTGCCCCACGGAGGTTACCAAGTTCTCGGCCAAGAGGTACTCCAACGTCGGCAAACCCAGCATCGAATCCTTGTTGTAGAGATGCTTCCTTGCCAGCAATGATGCCCTCGCGGTATCCAGACTAAGATAAGGGGTGAAAATGAGTGGGGTGAGAACGACATGGCCTACGTTGGTGAATTCTGATGTGAGCTTGGTCCATTCGACCTCGAGGACGTGGTGCGCGTCTGGGTTCTCTTCCCATGGCGAATCTGGGTCCATCGGTCGGGGTGCTTCGGCGTGATCGGTATGATCAGGAGCAGACTCCGAATTTTTTTTTCGCGAGGTTCGGTAGTAAGAGTTCTTTGAACTCGCCACAAACTTTATCATCCGACGTCCAAGTATGTTCCTCCGTTCTCAAGCTGGCTCCTCAAATGGGCTTCTCGGGCGAGTTTGGCTCCCTCATCAAAAATTGTTGGGCTCGTCCCCTGAACTGAACTGATCCGCTCGGATCACACACACGGCCAGTACGATGATCACCGCTTCCCAGCCTATGCGCGACCGCATGGCGGACTACATCACCAAGCTGCAAGAGACTATCGTGACCAAGCTTGAAACATATGGCTCAGGCCAGAAATTTAGACGCGAAGCATGGACCCGAGACGAAGGCGGAGGTGGTCTCTCCTGCACCTTCCCGCCCTTGGATGCCTCTCCCGTGGACGGTAGTGAGTCTACCCGATCACTAATTGCTTCTCGTTCACCTACCGGCGTCGCGCCAGATCACCCCATCGAAAAGGCCGGCGTCAACATCTCGACGATGAGCGGCATCCTCCCGCCTGCCGCGATCAAGCAGATAAGCACGGCGCATGCGGCCCTCAAACACATTGACAAGAGTCTCCCCTTTTTCGCAGCCGGTCTCAGCCTTATCATCCATCCGCGTCACCCCCGCGTCCCGGGCGTTCACGCCAACTACCGCTACTTCGAAGTCCTCGACGCCCCCATCCCTCCTCGCGATCCAACTACTTCCACGACCACGTCAAGCGACGATCCTGGCCAACAGCCCACCGTCCTTGCGTGGTGGTTCGGCGTCATCACCGATATGACGCCCGCCTATGTAAACGAACCCGACTTTCGTCACTTTCACACTACGCTCAAGACCACTTGCGATTCATGGAGCGATGCTGCACACACGGCCCTCACCATCTACCCCACATTCAAGTCCTGCTGCGACGACTACCTCTACATCCCGCACAGGCATGAACATCGAGGAATCGGCGGGATTCGGTTCGACGATATGGATTCCGACGCGATGCGCGCGTTGCTCCTCAAAGTCGCTGGCGATACGTCGCTGCCCGAGGACACGATCGCGCGCTTGATCGCTCAGGAGTCCTTGTTCGGCCTTGTCAAGGCCCTCGGAGACAGCTTTCTCCCGTCCTTCATAACTATTCTGGAGAGACGGATGTATACCCCCGTCGTACCCTCTGAGAGGCGATGGCAGCTCCTCAGACGCGGTCGCGCTGTCGAGTTCTCTCTCGTCGTTGAGAGAGGCACCAAGTTCGGGCTTGCGGCACCTGGTGTCAAAGCTGAGAATGTCTTGGTGGGCATGCCTCCCGAGGCGAGATGGGAGTATTGCAGCAAGCTCGGAGCCGATGACCAAGACACGGAAGAAGCAGAGATGGTGAAAATTCTCAAGGAACCGAGGAATTGGACAGGCGAAATTGATACGGCGAACTAACCACCGATTACCTGAGACTACGGATTCGGATGTCTCTTTCCGGATAGCCGCGTGTACCCTTCTTGCACTGGTGACTTTGGTTCCATGTCGCGAAAACGACACCCTCGAACGGAGTTTCGATTACGATTTCTCAAACAACTCTAGGATAGCATACTCCTTTTGCACTCTGGCTCTGTTTTAATTAGTGCTCTACACTTTGATGCAGAGGCTTGTAAAAATGGAGGTGGATCGAATGTGTTCCCAACATAGAGTTCATGACCCTCCATCCTCTAAAAGTCTTTACATGTTCATGGTAGCAACTCATATGATCACGGATGGTATGTTGTAAGATTATGATAGATCTAAAATGAAACAATAATTCGCGTCACTGGAGTACAATTGAAAGGGCACATCCTCATCACCCCCGATTACCTACCATTCGAACCAAGACAGTGAAAAAAAATCAAAGTAGACTATTTGTGTACCGACGCTGGAAAAAAATAAAGAGGAAGAAAATATAGCAGCAAGACTGCAGCTCACCTCGAGAATGGAAGATAAGTAAAGCAGAAAGGGATCAGAGGAGAGACGCGCCGATGAGGGTGGCAACAAGGCCGATGAGGCCAGTGGCCATGGTGGGCTTGCTAGTGCCGTTAGTCGACGTGGTGGAGGCGCTCTCCACGAACACGCACGCGTTCTCGAGTACGAAAACACCAACGTACCATGAACCCCGAGCGCGCATCCTTGTCAAAGGGTATGGCACTGGCTGTGGTGAACCCGTAGACTTCGTCTGTTGGCCGTTGACATGGGTGATGAGCAGGAAGAGTAGCGTAGTGGCGCGCAGGTATTCGAGGAGGACCCCCGACAGGTCGACGATCGCGCAGTCGGCGGATGAGGAACAATATAGACACATTTGCATGGCGCGTTTGCCGGACCTGGCCTCCAGTGAGCTGCGTTTTCCGCGAAAAACGGGAAAGGCGCACGTACCTCACGTATATGTCTCTACTACGGTGCACGCCTAACCTCGTGGGCAACCTCTCGACGTCTTTGAGGATTTCTAGAGGAACGACGACTGCCCCTCGTGCACCCATCGCACCGAACCCAGCTTCGCTCACCAAAAGAGACTTCATGAGGTCCACTGGGGTGTTTATGAGTATCCCTAGTCGTGCGAATAGGTTTTCAGGGCGGTAGAAGGCGAAGTTCGATAGGACGAGCAGAGCATGCAGGCCGGCTGCGGTCGACATCCAAAAGTCGATAGTGATCCGTCGACCTTGTCGTTGGCTCGGAGAGAAGTAGGAACTTGCCATCCCAAACGATCGAAACGAAGGCGACCAACGAATGTATGATACCCTTGCAACTTGGAGGATGCTCGCGCACGGCGTCTCCAGGGAGCTCAGATCGGGGTCCGATCAATGGTAATGGTTGGAATTCGAGTCGAAATAAAGGGTTCAGGACACGGTGTCTGAGTCTTTCGACTGGTTTGACGTTTTGAGGTCGGGGTGTTGTGCCAGTACAGAGTGGTCCACGACTCCACCGGTATCGAGGTTGGTTCGACTCCCTGAAGTGTCTTGCGATCACACTCACCAGTAATTATGTAATTAGTCGACTGCAATGCTGGCTAGCCGCCAGCGAAAACCCTTGTCAGAAGAAAACATTGCACACCTGTGATCAACGGCGTTGTGAGGTTTACGGGGTCCTAAGGCAGCCACGAACAACAAGTAGCCTTGCGACCTCCAATCCACCGCTCGATGATGGAACCACTGCTGCATTCTTCAGTCCAAATGCGCATACTGCCGCTAGCTCTATGCTTGGCTATGATTCTCAGGAAACTACTGACGGCCAGAAACCGTCGATGCAAAACGTCGACAACGCCGGCTTGACCGGAAACACCAGAGGAGACTTCCGAGACGTCATGCATCCTGGCGAAGCGATATCTTGCGTGTCAGTCCATCGGCTTAGTTCAACATCCATCAGGTTCATCAGACTCACTACACGCGAGTCGAAGCGAGCAAACGGTGATGACCACCTGGCCCGGAAGTTGCGACACACCAACCACTGTTGCGTTCAGTATCCTGTACGAGCAGGTGCTAGGCGCGGCATTGTGGAAGGAAATCACTTAGGGGCACCTTGGGACCGTGACCGTGAAGCGAAAGCCGACTATGCTAGAGAACGTTAGTTCAAGTCTCGATATTTTAGGACATCGTCGAAGAGCCTTTTCGTGGTTCCTGCGTAAACTATCGTGGGGAAGCTAATGAGGAAGCCGGAGACGAAGGCGTACTTTGGCAGACAGTCATCTCTACCCTATCGTGACAACCTGTCCTCCTAAGACTCCCAGAAAAGCAAACTCGTTCGTAAGGACGTGTCGTCCTCAGTGCTAGATGGGTATATACTCGAGTTATGGCGAGCAAGCCTGAGAGGAGACCAACGGGAGCCGGTAACGTCTCCCTGAGAGCGTTGACTTGACTTTGGTTCAGCTTGGTCAAGTCGACAACCGCCTCGTCGCATCCTCGCTTGCCCTCAATCCACCATGTCTACCCCCGATGACCCCAACGCCGAAACGACCAGCCCATCACCGTTCGCTCGCACCATTGAATCATTGAAGTATGTTCTTACCCACGTGTTTCTCCCTGTCGAGGTCCCTAGCTGGGTGGACTATACCCCGGAGAACAACCATTCACTCATTCGAGCAGTGTCTATTGCTGCTCATGCCTATGCCGCCCATGTTCGAGGAGCCTCTGAGGAGGCTCAGTGGGGTCATATTATGAAGATGTTGGATAACTTGGAGGTTTCTGTCAAGTCTGAGCGCTTGAACGATCATTGTGTTGTCTCCCAGCTTCCGGGAATGCAAACAGGAGGTATGTTCACAGATTCCCTGCAGAACCATGCTGACAATCACTAGATATCCTTACCTTCTATATCAGGCGTCGAAATGCTGCCATCATTATCACGAAACAAGAGGCATGCATGCTATGTGAGGCGTTCGAGGTGTCTCCAAGCGAAGATGCAGTGAAGAAGACTGGGGGACCTCTGATACGCTCATATCCTGGCTCATCTGTTGAGATCCCAAACGAGGCGTTCAATAATCAGGACTTCCAGTTGCAATTCGCTATCTACTCCAATGCTACGGACTCGGATCCTCCCCTTCGTCTTCCCACTCTCGCACAGTACATCAGTACCCTATTCAATGGCATGACTGAATGCACTGCTATTTCTCGGATCACCAAATGTATTCGCGATGAAGTAGGGGGAGGTGGTTGGCGTCGGTCGTCCCTCTGGTTTCTCATCAAGGTCGCAATCCAGCTGTCGGTCGATCGTGCTCTTGTACGCTCTTCCTACAAGCAATTCATGCTGTTCTTCATGTGCACCATCTTGAGAGACAAGCGCAACGCAAGTCTTTCTAGTGACTTGCTTGGCCTGCTGTCCTCTAAAATCCTCCGACGTCTCAGCAAGCTTGGTTCGTCTATTCCCCTTTGGCTCTCTGAGATGGCACAGAGGACGTGTATCTGTCTTCGAGAGATCCTCAATGCCAGACGGAAAGAGTTGACTACCCGCACTTCTCCGTTTTGGAATCCCTCCCAGGAGGACCTTGCAAGAGAGACGAAGATCTTTCTGCTGAACAGTCGTAAATATATTCGCAATGCTCTTGAGAATCATGGCTATGGATCTGCTCGCCCTATATTCCGTCCCAACCACCGTCGTCGCGGCACTATCGAGGAATTCTTGTCTTCGAATGGTGCCTATTTTGATGCAGCATGCAAGGCTGATCGTGACGTTACTCTGTATGACGTCGAGCAGTCTGTTGAGCAGGGGATCGATGGTTGGCTGACCAATGTCACGAATGTGGATGAGGCATGTGAGGAGCTCGAGATCTTGATGGATAAATTCATGAAGACGGTTTATCGGAATATAAATCCAGAGGTCAGATCCAGCGGACTATTGACAGCGATTGAGCTCTATGTTGCAATCGACAAGCTAGCTGTGAAGGAGATCCCCATGCTCGTCGACTATCCCCCTGAAGTCCCAATTGTAGGACTGGAACGACTGCTTCTCCGCAAGAGGACAAGTCTGCATCGTCTTTCCCGTGCATACCAGTATCTCGCTGCGCGCCATTCCCAATCATGTCCCGGATGGTCGGTGCTTTCGGATGAGTTTACTGAGGACAGTTTCCCTGTCCGTTATTATGATCAGTACCCGTCTCTTCAGCAACTCGGCGCTCGCATTGATGAGGACTTGCTTCGGAGGGCTGCTGGACATGATGGCGTGGAGTGTGGAAGGGTAGATGTCATACGCACCAAGGATGGAAATGAAGAATGTGGACAGGGTTTATCCAGGGGACAGCTGGCTGAGAGAGCGGAGTTCTTGTCCAGGTTACCATTGCCCAGCTCGCCAATGGATGTGAAGGCCGTCATATTCGAGCTGCAATGCCCGACATGCATTCGTGTCTGGCGTTCTGCGGCAACTCGCATTTTGATGGGTCTCTACTCTGACATCTTTGAGCGTGACCGTCTCAACTGGGGCGAATACGACCTGCTTTCGTATGTCCCTGCGCTGCAGCATTACCTTGCCGAACGCCAAGGACCACCCCTCCACTCGCAGATCCACTTGGCCTATTTTTATCCCTCAGGTTCTCGAAATCACCCGATATTACGTTATGTGGTCCAGGATCCACACAACAAACTCTCGACTTGGCGGCCAAATGCGTACCACGACCTTGAAGAGTGGCAGCGTTCGTTCAGCCTCAGCTACCGCAATAGTAGTCGAGACGACACCGAGTTCATGTTGCCACATCAATGTGTGAGTTCTACCTCGCACACATCCAACGACGTCTTGTCCGCCCAAGTAGACTGTGCCATAAATGTATCCCTCGATGAATTCATTACCTTGGCACACTTGAACAGTGGTGGCTCGCTCCGATGGCTGAACATCTTGCATGGGCTACGCAATAGAACTCTGAACCTCCGTCGTTGTGCTGTCCACTACCTTCTTTCCCATGCTGCCTCTCAAGTTGGTCCACTCGACCTAGATACGGGGACATGGATCTGGCACCAAGAGTTGGAAGACTCATCCTTCTGTAAAGCCCTCCTAGATGAGCTCGAAAGCTTGTTTGCGGATGTTGCAGCCGGGCCAATCGACAACGTGGTGATGAATTCCATCTCTTTGTTACTTGCGCGGGTGCTTGCATCGAGTCCTTGCAACGACACGTCGGAGCGAGCTATCACACTCTTTTGGAATGTGCGGAAGAAGACGTTCTACTGGGTGCAGGAACTCTCATACGACTTGCGGAAAGCGCCTACAAACGAAGTACGGAAGGGCCTCTTGCTGGACATGGCTGTCACCTGTCGAAGCACATTTGATGTTGATCCTGCCATTCACCACGAACTTTTTCAGTCCGGGGAAGATATTGATGCCTTACTTTCGTGCATGTTCTTCATCCACATCCTCAGACCAGAATGTGTGTTAGGCTCTGAGGATTTGAACACACAGGAATATTCAGCATTGCTACTCGAGTGAGACAGGTCTCTTTCTCTTGTCACAGAGGAGATTTTGAGAGAGGTCATCCTTGATGACCCATCAGACTACAGCATTGACCTTGCAGTCGCCAAGATTTCCACTACCGATCAACCAGATACATCCAGATGGGAACCATTACAGCATCCAAATACTCATTGGCTCACATGCAAAAGCAAAGCAACCACAGATTGACCCTCACAGACAGTGCATATAGACTTGCTGTGTGGTGAGCTTCGAGTGGATGGTCTACCAAGTAGGCTGCCAGATAATGTCCAGAGGTCTTGGCATTGGAAAGAAATCACTCTTGTGGTGTGTACACATATGCTTCAAATGCTAAAAATTGATTGTAACTATGATTTGCAGCTGAGTTCCCTTTGCTTACCATCCAGTCTCCCAGGAATGGATTTCATGACATCCTCCATGACATCAAATCACAAGGTGTGCAACTACCTGATGTTACAATTCACCCCCAGGACACTAACGGGATGCACTTCAACCAATGGCAACTGGAACTGGATGTACAGGACAACGTGTACTTGCTCTATGTAGAGCAATGGAGGGAAGATGACATCACGGACGGGTTACACAAGGAAGACAACAGACTCCTGGATTACTACCCTATGGGATATGGGATCTCCACCAATCGCCCAGATTCCCTACTCCCCGATCCAGATCTTTGGGTCAATCCAACTTTGGCATGACGTTGCATATATTAGGAGGGCCTGGGAGTCGTACCTTGGCACTGGTGCCTTGGTAGACGCCACCATCACTGTGGATGCCACCATCACTGCAGACGTCACTGATGCTCCACTATTTCCAATAGTCAGAGTCGGCACTTCTTCATTTCCGTTCCTCTTTTGATCAGCAAGTTTCTATTTATATTTCTCGCTTTATCAGCTCGTTCTATTTATTTCCAATTCCCTATTTAGATGGGAAACCCCAGGGATTCCCCTATGCCTACTTTCCTCTTATGGACGTTTACCTCTCCTAAAGCATTCTCTCACATGCTTTGTACTCCAATCCCACACAGTATTTATAGCACCCATTTCGTACCCTGTAACCTTAAGTTAGTTCTATGCAATCTTACGTGGTGACTATACGACTGCCTTGGGAAAGCTTCGCGCTTTAGGTGAGACCCTTCTGCTCCTCGAACCTTCACTTCTCCTTGATCCCTTACCTGGATACTTCGGAGTCTCATCGAGTGGAGCCTATCTATGATATACGATCTATCACCATGTTTCCCTTGTCTCATGGTTGCTGTGTCTCCTTGTGAGTACCACCTGTGCATGTACAAGGAGGTTAGTGTTATGCGGACACAAGTCTAGTAACCAAGGGACCTTCGTGGGTGATACTCATGAAGAGACCAGCAACCACAAAGGGAGATCAAGGACAAGGATGCACCGGATGGACGCAGACTGAAGGGGACTGAGGGATAGACCAAAGTCTAGACAAAGGGAACTGAGGGAGAAGCGAAGCTTCGACTGGGGGACTAAAGGCAAGTGGGAGCTTGGTCACAAGAGCTAGCGTAGATTGTGCAGATCAAGTGTAAAGATTACAATACAGAACAGCGAGGTTTATATAGCTAAGTGGCTACTAAACCGGGAACAATGGAAGACGGGGAAGCTGGACCGTTGTGAGAGAAATGGTCAGGAGGGATGCTGTCCATGTGGAGATGAAACACGTATTGAAAGATGACCATGAGGTCAGGAACAGTTACCATGCGGTGATAGTAGAGAAGAGCGGAAATGGAACACCACTATGGGAAAGAAGAAGACTGACCATGTGGTCAGGAACGTTACCTTGTGATGGCTGGAGCGAAGAGCGGAATGAGAACGTCACTAGGGAAGGTCAAGGAAGACAACGGTGAATGGAGAGTGAAGAAAGAGAAGAATGGAACAATATACGTCGTATTGGAAGAGTCCTGGAAGGACTTCTACGTCGCAGGGGACAAGGAGTAGTATGAGACTAGGAAAGAGAGAGAAAATTGTAACAGTTAGTTTCTTGAGGTTGTTGTTAGCCATCGCGTTAGCATAACACCTGATCCTGCATAATACAACCAGTTCAAATGGTTACAGGTGCATTTCTCACTATGGAGTGACAACTTGGTCATCTGAGTACAAAGCAACTAGATGAAGGAGATACTTGAGTTGATTCCTCTGGGCAAACTGGAGGCTGACCTGCCACCAGCACTCATTGATGGACATGCTCACTGGCTCAATCTGTCCACAAGGATGGTTGAAATCTGCCCTCTCAATCAGCTTTGGGAAGAATCTTCAGAAAACTAGAAGATTGATTGCACATCTGGACAATACCACATATACAGAGGTCATGAGATGCTCATGGACATTTGGAGTCCAACCTGGGCAATGCTTGTCAAGTGTTTTCATTGTCTCAACAGTGTCATTGGATGTCGTGAAGATGATGATAACTTGGAAACCCCATCCAGGAATCTCCTAGTGACCACAATGCCCATCAACTCATGCCAATTGACATTGGTGTCACTGTCCGTCACTTTACCCTGTTTTGGCTTGTTGTTTTCTGTCAACAAGGATAAAGAACTTGAGTCCTGTGACTTCAGGGATATGGTTTACAATGAAAACCAGTCCATCGGGACACTGTTTGGCTTGGAGAACTTACTTGTTCTTTGTTTGAGATCTTACTTTGCCAATGCCAACATTCCCAAAGAACTTATTCACTGAATGTTCTCATACCATCTGGCATGCTCAAACTCCATGATAAACATCATGTTCAGATTCGATATTTCTGTTGTGATCCACATCAATCAGATGAACAGCTATTGTATCACACTTACAATGTGGATATGGAGCTGGGGTACTTGACAGGAAATGGCAATTTGAGAGGCACAATATTTCTTGCAGATTTACATGCCATGACTAATTGGCACTTTCCTGATCCTTTGACAGGCAGAACAGGTGTTCAAGCAGCACTTTCTCTCTTATAGTCAGTGAGTTGTTGTTACAATTCTATCCCAGGAGAACGCTATGGGAACCACTACTACTCTATGGCAACTAGGACTGGACGACTTCAATGGAGCTTACCTTCTTTATGATGAACAATGGAGAAGAGATGATATTATGGAGATGATGGAAGCCCAGGTAGCCTTGCTCTACAAGGAGACTGATGAATTGCTGGACTACTTTCCCCTTGGCTACTTGATAGCCACCAATTGTCCAGACTCACTCCTTCCAGATCCAGATCTCTGGGTAGATCTGACTCTTGTACTGTTACGCAGACACAGGTCTAGTAACCAAGAGACCTTCATGGGTGATACTCACGAAGAGACCAACGACCACTAAGGGAGATCAAGGACAAGGATGCGTCAGACGGACGTAGACTAAGGGGACTGAGGGATAGACTGAAGTCTAGACTAAAGGGACTGAGGGAGAAGCAAGAGCTTCGACTAAGGGACTAAGAACAAGCGGGAGCTTGGTCACAAGAGCTACGTAGATTGTGCAGATCAAGTGTAAGGAACTACAATACAAGGCAGCGAGGTTTATATAGCTATGAGGCTACTAAACAAGGAACAATGGAAGACAGGGAAACTAGACTGCTGTGAGAGAAGCGGTCAGGAGGGACGCTGTCCATGTGGAAGTGAAACGTGTATCAAAAGGATGACCATATGGCCAGGAACGATTACCAAGCGGTGGCTGTAGCAAAGAGTGGAAATGGAACACTGTTATGGGAAAGAAAGAGATTGGCCATGTGGTCAGGAACATTACCTTGTGATGGTTGAAGTGAAGAGCGGAAGAGGAATGTCACTAGGGAAAATTAAGAAAGACAACGGTGAATGGAGAATCAAGGAAGAGAAGAATGGAACAGAGTACATCGTATTGGAAGAGTCCTGGAAGGACTTCTATGTCACAAGGGATGAGAAGCAGTATGAGGTTTGGAATGAGAGAGAAAATTGTAACACGTACACTGCAGTATCACCTAACTTGGATGTGGGAGTCATACCATGGCATGGTGCCTTGGCAGATGCCACCATCATGCCACCATCAACTGCAGATGCCACTGAAGTGCCACCGCTCCACTATTTTATATGCTGAGTGTTACAACTGGCCTGGGTAGGGACAGAAGTAGCCTTGCGGAACAAGGTCAAGGTTTTGTCAACTTGCTAGGGCTGCCTAGCAGAGTTGTAGATTAACATGCAGCAGTAATCCTGACTGCAGAGGTGATCAAGGAGCACCTACTCAAGAGTAAGGCAGAGACCCGCAAAGAGGTGCTAGTGAGGCTAGTGGTCAAGGAGGTTCTACAAGAGTAGAATTGCAAGGAGAACAAGTCTAAGGTATATACAGGCGAGGGGCAAGGCTTATATACCTTAGTTATGGAAGGTCATGGAATCTAAAGGAATATTCCATGACAAAGCAAAATGACAAGTCATGACCAAGCATGACTGAAAGTGATGACTACAGTAAGCGAAGGAATGCAATGGAATCAGATGGAAGGAAGCAATGACGAAGCAAATGGAATGATAGGGAATATCATGGAATGAGTGAGTCATCACAGAAGAAAAGAAATAATGTCCTAGGTGAGGATCGAACTAGCAACTATAGTAGTACACAGGAAGAAATCGTAACACTGAGTTTCATTCCATTTCATTTCTGTTTCTTGCTTCATCAGCAAGCTCTATTTATATTTCTCACTTCATCAGCTCAATCTATTTGTTTTACTCAGATGGGACACCCTAGGGATATCCCAGGGATTCCCCTATGCTTCCGTTCCTCTTATGGACACTTACCTCTCCTAAAGTGCTCTCTCACACACTTCACACTCTGTCTATCCCACTTTATTTAAGACACCCATTTTGTACCCTGTAACTCTAAGTTAGTTCTACGCAATCTTACGTGGTGACTAGCGACTGCCTTGTGGAGCCTTAGCTCAGGCAAGACCCTTATTCGTTGAACCTTCTCTCTCTGTTCCTGATCCCTTACCCAGATATGTGAAACCCCTTTTGTTGTTTAACCAGCACAATACAGGCTAAAGTTGTTACAATTTTCTCCCTCTTTCCAAACCTCGTACTACTCCTTATACCCTGCGATGTAGAAGTCCTCCCAGGACTCTTCCGATATGATGTATACTGCTCTATTCTTCTTTTCCTCCATTCACCGTTCACTGTAGCCTTTCTTGATCTCCCCTAGTGACATTCTCCTTTTACCTTTCGCTCCAGCTGTCACAAGGTAACATTCCTGACCTCATTGTCAGTCTCTTCCTTTCCCATAGTGGTGTTCCATTTCTGCTCTTCTTTACCACCACCGCATGATAACCGTTCTTGACCTCATGGTTATCTTTTGATACATGTTTCACCTCCATATGGACAGTGCTACTCCTGACTGCTTCTCTCACAACGGTCTAGTTTCCCCGCTTCCCATTGTTCCCAGTTTAGTAGCCTCTCAGCTATATAAACCTCGCTGCCCTGTATCTTAGTTCTTTACACTTGATCTGCGCAATCTACGTAGCTCTTGTGACCAAGCTCCAACTTGTCCTCAGTCGAAGCTCTCGCTTCTCCTTTAGTCCCCTCAGTCTAGACTTCAGTCTATCCCTCAGATCCCTTAGTCTGCATCCATCTGATGCATCCCTTGTCCTTGATCCCCTTTGTGGTTGTTGGTCTCTTCGTGAGTATCACCCACGAAGGTCCCTTGGTTACTAGACTTGTGTTTGCATAACAAAAGTCCCTATATGGGTGATTGCCTACCAGATCGATCCTAGTCTAGAGGGACACATTGTTGCCATTGCTCTTTGAATAGTAGAGGTTGATTGTGTCTCTTCATGAGTACCACCCTTGAACTGAAGACAATGAGGTTAGCTTCTTGAGGTTATCGTTAGCCATCATGTCAGCATAACAGTTGTTGGTCGATTATGAAATACTGAGCTCCCCATACACTGTTCAATGACCTCTCAACCAACAATCCCATAATCAAGGCTGCATACAGGAAAATACAGGATAGGTATTACTGGCATCTGTTACGCAGACGCAAGTCTAGTAACCAAGGAACCTTTGTGGGTGATACTCACGAAGAGACCAACAACCACAAAGGAGATCAAGGACTAAGGATGCATTGGATAGACGCAGACTAAGGGTTCTGAGGGATAGACCGAAGTCTAGACTAAGGGATCTGAGGGAGAAGTGAAGAGCTTCGACTAAGGGTTCTAGAGACAAGCGGGAGCTTGGCCACAAGAGTTTGTGTATTATTGCAAAGATCAAGTGTAAAGATTACGATACATGATAGCGAGGTTTATATAGCAAAGTAGCTACC
>JBBPTR010000006.1:0-18151 GCA_038094255.1 Porphyrellus aff. niger
GCTGTTCTTTTCGTGCACACGCGTTGACCTATTGATCCGCATTACGCCGGCGGAAGAAACACCGCCCAGAGCACACAGTTCACTGCACCCCATACAACGCTCCACCCGACCCACGCCTTGCCCCATCCGGGACGCTCTACAAGGAGCCGTGCGGCGGCCCAATACACGAGTGGAAGCGAGGGTAACACCCTGAGCGCGATTTGCACGTGTGCGTTGAACGTGAGCAAGAGAGTCAGCGCGAGCGCATGAAGCACGTGTGGCAGAAGGGAAGGGGCGAGGAACAGTGAAGGCTTGGTGGACGTCGGCCTGGGTTTCGCAGTCGAGTGCGGTGACCCTCCGCGCCGACGAACGAACAGAAGCGGATATTTGCGGGGTAGCTCAGAGAGGTAGAACACGCAGAACGCGTAGACATTCAAAAGTATGGGCAGAGCGAGGACAAAGTTGGGAATGTTGGACGCGGTCCAATACCAGAGAAACCCGACGTTCCAGTAGGCACGTTGAACGTGCGCGTATATCGAGGGGAACAAACCCCGGTCGCACCACTCCGGACGACCCGCGGTGTCCCGCGCCGTGGATGTACAGAAGAGGACGTAACCTCTGTAGTTGTGGTCAACGAACGGGAAGAGTGGGATCGCGACGAGGACGATGCAGTACAGTATCCGACCCGGAGTAAGCTAGAACGAAGGGCCTGAGCACGAGCATGTCAAACGCACATGGACGTACACTCACGAGGTCTTTTCGAGCGGAAAGATACGGCGACACGAGCATACCCCACACGACGAACCCAGTGAGAAAGATCCCATTGGACCGGAACGCGCTCGCAAGTGCGAACCAGATCGACGCGGAGAACCATCGCTCGCGTGCACATGCCCACATGCCCTGGTACGAACAGTAAGTGAAGAATGGCTCGCTGTACGGCGCGAACCGCAGTGTTGCGGGGCTGCTGGAGAGCAGGGAGAGCGCGGCGGCTAGGAACGCGGCGGATGGCGAGCGAAGATGGTGGAGCGAGAGACGATAGAGGACTCGGGTAGGATCGAAGAGCGCAGCGACCACGGCGCCGCCTATCAGTTGACCGACCACGTCTGGGGAGGTGAACCCCGCGCGCGAGAACAGGTTCCCGGACATACGCATGATAAATGGAAGTGCTGGGAAGAACGCCCATGCATGTTCATACACATAACCCTGCTGGGCGACGTGTGCAAAATGAAACGCGTCCCAACGAAGTAACGAAGAGATCCATGGGGGCGTCGTACTGTCCAGAACGTGTCGTGGAGAGCTGTCGAACAAGGTTAGCAAGGATGCTGACGCTATGATGAGCGTTGCGACGAGCACCCGGCTGAGTAGCGAAAGAAGAGTAAGAGTTCGTAGATGAGCATTGGCCTCTGGAAACGAAGAAACCATGTGAATTTGGAACAAACTTCGAGTCGTGTGCTATCAAATCGGTCAAGTGTGATTGATGCACGAGCAGCCTTCCACAGTACGGAAAGTTCGTGTACCGCTCACATGCATAAGCGCTACAAATGTGATTATTCTCCATCCTCCAATGTTGTAACGATTAGTCTATGTATGAGATGTCCCAAAGTGTATCCAAGCCGTCTAGGAAATCAACGAATGTCGTGATGAACAAAAACGCATATCACAAAGCGAAATATCGAAGGAAATAAAGAAACGAAGAAAACACTGCATCCGAGACCTGTCGAATAGCACGACAAAGTCATCAATATTCGAATTCTTCAGACACGAGCGTGATATGGCCACGCATGTCGCCTTTGCGTATCCGCCCGGGATTGATTTGAGCAGCGACGATCTTGCGTATCATCGCGTTCAGAGACGTAGGTCCGCAACCTACGGATCAATGTGTCATCAGCTTTTGGGAAGGATAATAAAGTAAAAGAACTGACATGCGACGACGACAGCCCCCTTGGATGCTTCTACCTCATCGGCTATTACCTTGTCCAGCTTGGGCTTCCCGGGTCTCGCGTGTTCGGAAACGACGTTGACGTCGATCGCTTCTTGTTCTCCCATCTGAAACGGGAGGTGGGAGTCTGAATCAGCTGATGACAGCAGCGAGAGGCGGGCTGATAGGGATACTTGAGATGACACGTTGGTCATCAGGGACGGTAATCGAGACTTCCCAGGTTCGGATTTGATATCGTGATGACTGCTGTCAGAATACCCGGAGCTGCCGCGGACCGTGACAACTGACATGGTTGACAGAAGGTCCGAGGACGGAGATACTAAATGCGAGGGCGAATGTGAAGGGAATGGCGGGTCTGAGTGGTGGGAGAACCGTGGCGACAATTCTGTCTCAGATAAAGGGGAGTGCACTTGTTCCGCGAGTGGTAACACAGGAAGGAGCATATCGGTCGACTGAGTGGGTAACGTCGAAACGTTCCGCGGTCCAGGTACACGAGCTGACTGCGGAGGCGTTGGGTCAGGGCAAGCTTGACGTGTATCTGGCACATGTCGAACGGTCCAAGCCTCGCTCGACGCCACGCGGCGTGATGACCGGCCATCTGCTTTACTTCCAGAAAGCTTACGAGACCGCTGTCGCCGGAACTTTCCCTCTTTTTTCAGCCTGCGACTTAGATAGACTTCTCCGGGCGATGTCATTTCGACATCGCCATCAAAATTAGTGAGATCTAATATATTCGCCTCGTGCGCAACGCGGATGTCGTCCGCGGGTGGCTCGTCCTCGGGGGATTCGCCAAGATAATAACTGAGATCGACGTCGCTCTCGTGGCTCTCGTGGCTCTCTACAGAATCCGTGGATCCAGAGCGGAGATGTCCAGGATCCGAGCGAACGAAATTCGGGCGGGGGGGCTCAAGTTCGTTATCGCTTGGAAGCTCGCGGTCGAGATGCGCACGTGGGGGAACAAGGGGAGACGGAGTTCGCAGAGGGACGGGTTTGAAATTCGTGACGAAGATGTCAACCTGAAGAGCCGACGGAGAAACGACAGACATACAGTGGCGCAGGATAGATGCACACCACTGGACGTGGCCTGATGGAGACAGCTTAGCTCATCTACTCTCTTGCACGACTGACTGAACTTACTGTATTCGCGGACTAGCCAAATAAACCGTACCCGCTTTAGATCTGCCCCCTTTCGTCCCCAGCCTCCAGGATGTCCTCCAAGATGTGTCCCGTCCCTTCCCGCCAAGCACATACACATGTACTGCAAGAGAGACAGGCCAAAAGTGACGCCAGAACCACCAGTGATAATGACCGCGGTCGAGTGATTCCCCCACCTCGCACGCTTTGTACTCCCAAATGGCCCATCGACATATGCGCGCAAAAGGACACCACTCTTCGGTAAATTATCTGACGTAATTGTCGCATCGCCCCTCGATCCTTCCACTGTCAATCTGGACACGAGATCCCAAAGACTTTGTGTCCAGCCACCCTTTGCGCGTACCAGGAACAGCATTATGCGACCCGCATCAGTTGGTGCTTCTTCATCACAAACAGAGGCGCACGTAAACGGGTGAGAAGTGAACCGAGAAACGGATGGGATATTGATGAGAAAATGTTGACCCGGTGACCATGGTAAGTAGCCCTGTGTGATGAAACGTAGGCGAACTGTGCGTCCCGACAAAAGCTCGGCGTGTACATAACCGGCGGGTGGAATATAAGAGGATGGTAAATGCGAGATTGATGTTCTGGAGAGGTTCCGTTCGGCTGGCAGCGCGAGAGATGCCGGCGGTCGAGCTTTAGATGTGGACACGTCAAGATCGGCAGAGAGATGACTTTTATCATCATGAAGATAGTGGTCATAGAGGGGGCTAGTGGCTCGTCCATCCGAAGGGAAAGGTGCTAGGGTGGAGACAACACTAAGACGATCAACATGGCCCATTTCCCAGGTATCCTGTAGTGGACTCTTGAAATTAGATGGAGAAGGTGGTGCTCCGAAGGCCGTTTTGCCCACGATGCCATTAGCGTAAATCCACCAGGTTCCTCGCCAAAGGCGTTCGCCGATCCAGAGTGAAAGGGCTGCCCAACACCACCACGCAACGGTAGGGTGGTGCAACCCTGCCATGACCAGCATAGAGGGGACAAGGAGAATGTGCAAGATATAGAAATGCTCGTAAAACCGTCTTCGGACGGGATGTAGAGAGAGAAGTATGATTAGCGTGAGAAGCGCAAAGGCCTGTGCTAGGATAAGCGCGCTGGCTGAGAAGGGAGAACATGACTGCGTACAATCCAACCATATATGAAGGGAGTATAAGACCAGGCATGGATATATGCTATGCGACCGGTGGATGGGTTGACATCTTTGGCCAACTGGATGCTCCAGAGTGCGACGTGGAGGCAGGTGAAAAACCATATTAACCTTCCGGTCCACTTGTGTAACCAAGCAAGTTTGTCAAAGTATAGCTGTGTCATGAAGGGTATGGCGAAAATGGCGAAGGGCGGAGCCTTGAGGGCAAAAAGAACGCAGAGAGGAAATAGAGCGAACGCAATCTGGCCAACCCTGGCAGATGACGACCAGAAAGACTTTGAGATCGTATATTGCGGCATGTACGGTACGAACGTCGAGGTATCGTACAGGTGGGATTGGGATGTAGCACGAGCCTGGATCTGCCAGACCTTGAGGCTCGGAGCCAGGTAGTCTGGACCGACGAAAGCAAGTGCAAGGGTCGCAACCGTAAGGACAGTGAAAGATAGGAGCTGCGCATTGGATGGAAGTGAAGTAGGTTGACGATGGGGTTGGTTTGTGCTTCTCGCGAGAGCCAGGGTATGCTTCTTCCGCCACGTTCGCCGGCGTAAGGCCCATTTCGACCAGATAGCACCGGCCAATCCGCCTCTGGAACCGGTCCAGTGAAGTATACCAAAGGCGAGGAACATGAGAACGACTGCTACCCAGAGAAGAAAAGAATAGCGTCTGCTTGGGACACTAAGAGAATGTACGGTAAGATAGGCGGTAATCCATTCTCGACTGTCTGAGAACGTTGGAGGGAGATCCATGGGGAGGGAGGGAAAGCAGAGTTACTGCGCATCGGGCTACCGGACGCGGTTGAGATGCGGGGACATCATCTCTTCATTCTCACGTGGTTGGCGCCGACGAATGTTTACGGATTAGTAACACTGAGTACTACTACATTGCAGACTCAAGCGACGACGACCCTGCCAGACACCACCTGCCGCGGAACCACGTCAGAACGAAACCTGCAAGAAACCGCTCAACACAAACTGACCTCCTTGCCTGTCTTCTTGATCTTTGCCAGCACCTCATCGTATGGTACACTTCCATTTACGACCACCCTTTGTTCCGCAAGGTTCACATCGTATGTGATGCCTGCTGGCGTCGTCACCTCCGCTTTCACTGCCATTACAACGGTCACACGTACCTTCCACCCTGCTCAATGCTCGCGCGACGGCTCCGGAACATCCTGAACATGACATCTGCACGCACTGTGATCATTCATTCCGTTCTCGAGTCTCGTGCACCATACCTTGACATCAAATTCGTATTCGCCCTGTGTACCAATCACATCAGCATCCCAGTACCAATGGCCAAGTGTCCGTGTCCACGTACCATTGCAGTGGATATGGATTGCAAGCAGATAATCCGATGATGAAGCGAATACGACTCAGTGGCTTTATATATCACTACGGAAGGCTAAATACGTCAGCCTCCGATTGCGCGATTTTAGCGACTATCATTCCGTTGAATTCCTGCCTTATCAACAGCGGCCACTGGAATGTTCGCCGCTCTGAGTCCAAATTAATACCGCATGCACCCTATTAATAATCCTGATCCTGTGCCATCCAGTGCGCGGGTTACCAGGCCCATACTACGTGTCTATCCAGTAGAACTCATATCCGAACATGGCATCAAGGTCAACTACCGTCCGCTTCTGTAACTCTGCGGCTGTGATCGTCATCTATTGCTCGTGCGCATCTCAACTTCGTCCGATTCCGTAGATACTGCTTGCCATCCAGCATTCGCGTTTGGTCGTCCTCGTATTCGATCGAAAACAGATCCAAGGAAACCTAATAAGGGTACAAGACTTGATTCCTGCAAGTCGCACACAGTTGAGGAAACGCACTTGTCAAAAATGGAAGCCTAGCCTGTTCTTCTCTCTTTGTCAGGTAGTACACTGGTACACCAGCAAGTATGAACCCTGTAAACAACGCAAATCATCTCGCTGCTCTTTGAGAAAAGTTCACAGAATCTACGCACCAAGAACAGCAATGGCCTCGAGCGGCGCTGCAAAAATTGGCATACACAACAAGAATAGCGCAACGGCGCAGAACGTGAGCGGCGTAATAATCCAAGTTTTATATGGTCTGAACGTCGTTGGGAACAGCCAAGAAAATAAAAAAAACTAATAGCGTACCTCTCGAGGTTCGGCTCCTTTACCCGCAGTATGACGAGCCCCAGCACCGTCAAAAAGTAAAAGAACCAGCATGCTACCACCGAAAAGTTGACCAACGATCGGAAGCCACCCCCAACGACAATGAACCCGATCGTCATTGTCGTCTGTAACAGGATGGCATTTACCGGTGTCTTCCGCGATTTGTTCAACTTGCCAAACAATGCGGGGAGGAATCCTTCCCGTCCTGCTGCTCGGATGATTCGTGCGCTCGTGAACGTCGATCCTTTTCTTTGCATAAGCGACGGCATGATTGGTAAGGGAAGACACTACCGTTGAGAGCGCCAAAACAGGAGACTGCCACGCAGACGGCGAACACGATCCCACCGATCGGTCCAAGGACTGCACGGCCGAAATCAAGTGCGACGGCATTACTGCTACCCACAGTTGCCTTGTCGAGTACCACAAGATACGACACGTTCGCAAGAAGGAATAATACCTTTCGTACGCATTAGCTACCTCCGAGTTTTCCTAGAAGCTTCACTTACACAAACCATCGCCATGCTAAAATGGATTGTTCTGGGTATGTTCTTCTCCGGGTTAATCATCTCCCCGCCAACATAGTTTGCTTGGTCCCAACCATCAAAAGCCCATAGACCGGAATAAAGTGCAAGAGAATATGCCGACGGACTCTTGCTTGAGCTATCAAATAGAGGTTCCTTGAACGATTCTGAAGCTCGTCCTCTCGCCAGTTGCATGAGACCCAAAATGGTAATCGATGTCTACAACAGTCAACGTCTCGTGCTTTATACGAAAAGAAAGCGGCGTACCAATGCGCCGACCTATCATTATTGTGAAAATCAACCCTTCGTTAGTTGAACTTCTCTACTACTCTAAAATCTGCACACCTTGAGGGTGGCGAACAAGACTGCGGCTCTGGTACCCATATTCCGCGTCGCCGCACATATGATAGCTACGACAAGTACTGCTATAACGGCGGTGAGTTTGATAGACCATTGCGGAATGCTGTCCGGTGACACCTGATCACGGGTAATGTGCCACATGAGTCGGTTGAGGTATTCCGCAAAGATGAGGCTAATAGCCGCATTACTGCCTGCACGTTAAAGATGAGCGATCGTGTAAGGAGTTCAACTCGTTGCAAACCTGGTTTGAGAGCGGAAATCGCAGTCCAAGCAAAGAGGTATGACACGAGAGGTCCATACGCATATGCCAAATAGGCCTGTGCGCCGCCGTCTAATGGTATACTCGACCTAAGCGAGATAGAGTTGGAGAGAGGGTCACACTCGAACAAGAGACGTCGTACCCAAGCTCCGCAAAACTACTTGCACCCGTCCAGGCGAGTAATCCAGATGTAAGCCACACGGCTAGACTTGCCCCGACGCTATGGGTGTTGGCAACGATGATGCCCGGTGAGGAACTGCAGCGCCGTTAGGTTTATGGAGAGGACGGAGAGAGCTACTCATACAATATTCCGGAACCAATCTAAAGACTCGAAGGGTCACGTCAATGAATCAAATGACCCAATAACAGCGACAAACCTGCAGTCCAACGACCAGTCCGATGCCTGACGCTCGACCATCCAACAACACCGATACGCATAGAACGACGAAAGACGCATACCGTGTACCAAACCAATGCTCTTCTCTGCTCCAAGGCTGTCTTTGAAAGGGGAGTCTGCCTCGCTGACAGTCTCGCTGAGAGGAAGTAAATCCGCCTGAAAGTCGAATCCCGAGAACGAAAAAGATCGTTGCCGGGCGTGATTCGTCACCGTCGAGGCTAACATGGGCCCATCCGTAAACTCGAGGTTTCGCAGGGATTCTGTGGAGTCGTTGGATGAAGAGCGAGAATGGCGAATTGTGCGGGGGGTTGTGAGGCGGACATGCTCGTCAAAGGGTGATACGGAGGAGGTTGGGCTACGAGAACGGGCTGACAGCGTCATGCGACATACAAAGTAGTAAGTGTTGTCTGCGGGTGATCGAGTGGTGTCAAACTGCTTTTGTGACTTGTGAAACGAGCCGAATTACCATCAATGAACTCCAAATGCACAATTTTAGCTATTCCTTGAATAGCAACATAACTACGCAATTTTATAACCTCTGATGGAACTACCAATTCAGTAGCCTATACCACTGTCATACTACTGTCCATCAACTCATAGCAAGGGAACAAACAATGATAGCTAGAGGCAAAACATTAGACTGCTTTGGATTAGTGCCCAGTAAAAAAGGGATTTGCAAATTTACACTTGCAAATTAGTGTATGTATTTTATGGGTAATTACAGTTGAATCACTCATAATGTATAGTGGCAGGGAGCTGCCCTTTTCCCATGCATTATGAAGTCATCTTTTCTTGTGTACCCATGTTGCTCACCCAAGGCACTCCCTTGAATACATGTCTTTTGATGCACTCACCCACCACTCCCTACCCTTGGATCAATCTTTGACCCTCAGAAACCTCACATCCTCCTCACACATCTTTTCCCCTTCTGGGGTCCCTGACACACTGACTGCCCCTGGTTCCTAAAAGGATTGTCTGCAAGATGGACTCACTGGCCCTTGTAGCTCACATCTTCATCAGGGCATCTCTGTCAGGGGCCAGGAAGCACTGTATGCTTTTGCCCACACTCTCTTTCCCATGTTCCATCCATACTCTCAACACAATGTACATATGTACTCCCCTACCATTCATAGAGCAGGCATATATGTTAGTGATTTCCCAAGTGATGTCCGAAGAGTCTGTTTTTGGACCTTTCTATGTTACTGTATGTACAGTATATAAGATAGTGCATAGCTAACTTGATGGATAAATGGTTGTCTTGTTTGCTCAACATGCCTTCATCACTCTCCAAGACTCCCATTGTTACAATTCAACCCTGGCCAGCTGCTGGTATTGACTTCTATGATGATGGAGAGGCTACTTCTTTCTTTGGGGTCATGCACAATCACCAATTTCTTACAGTGGACAGAGGGGAACTGACTTCATAGGAGAATCCAGATAGGTGGGGAGATGAGGATCTCAGACTCATTCCAGCTGGCTATTTGGGTAACTATTTGGGTATTCAATAGCCAGTTTATTTATCCTTTTACAGTGACTCCCAAAACCCTTTCCATGTTAGCCCTAGCAGCAGTGTGTAAAGTACACTACCAGACACTGTGGGAATTTTGCTTAGCTTTGGTGAACATTTATACACAACATCTCATTATCTCTTGGAAGGCTGAAAATGCTATTTAAGTTACCAAGGCTTTTTCCAATATCATTGACTAACCCCTCTCTATCAACACTATTTGTCTCCACTTGAAGAAACTAGGTATGAAGGCTGTAGTTAAGTCCAAATGCCCATCCCTTTCCAAGAAAATTTGCAAAGCCCATCTAGATTTTGCTTATTCCCACAAGGATTGGACTTTGTAGGATTGGAAGAAGGTGATATGGTCTAATGAGACTAAAATCAATTGTCTAGGATCAGATGGATGTAAATGGGCATGGAAAAAGATAGGTGAGGAGCTTAGTAATAGGCTAGTATAAGGAACCCTCAAGTTTGGGAAAGGTTATTATTACAATTCAACCCTGGCCAACCAATGTTGCCAACTGCAACATCCCAGGAGTATACACACCATATTATGGACTAAGGGAGGATGAATACTTTGACATGCCAAAGCTCTCTCTTAATGAATGTTGGGAGATAGAGGACATAGACCAGACAGAATGTGAGGCAGCTGATGAATACCAGGAGACTGATAGACTCTTGGACTACTTCCCGATGGGGTACTCCCTCCTGAGTGCTTGATCCAATGGATCCCTTTTTCCAATTCTAGATCTCCATCAATTGGGACATGAGAATCATACCTGATTTCACTCCACTTTCCACACACTCAATTGGAACATGAGAGTGGTACCTCAGCTTATTGGCAATTCCACATTGGTCATGAGAGTCTTTGCATTTCATCATTTCATTCATTCATTCTTGAAATGCTATTTTTAACGTATGCTCACACTCAATTGAGATGTGAGAGCATATGCTCTTTTTATCTATCTTTACATGGATGCATAACCCTCCAAAGGTATTTTCTTGTATACCTTGTGACCCCTCTACCCATATGTATATAAACAGCATCTGTTGTTACAATTTTTTTCCTTCATTCATTTATCGTCCTTCTTTCCCATTCCCTATGATGCTGAAGTTCTTCCAGGAATGTACCAGTACAACCTATCCCTGTCAGTCCTTATTCTTCTTTGTTCTTGCCTCACTATTGTTCCCTTCATTTTCCCTAGTGGTGTTCTCTTTCCACTCTTCACTACAGCCACCACAAGGTATAGTTCCTGACTACATGGTCATCCCTTTTCCTTTTCCTTAGTGGTGTTCCTTTTCCACTCTTCTTTACTGCTGTCGCAAGGTAACTGTTCCTGGCCATATGGTTATCTCTTTGATACATGTTTCATCTTCATTATGGACAGCACCTCCTGATTATTTCTATTGCAACAATCTAGTATTTCCAATCTCCATTGTTTCCAGTATGGTAGTCAGTACTTAAATCTCATTGCCATATACAGTAGTCTTTACACTTGATCTATGCAATCTAGCTAGTTCTTGTGACCAAGCCTTCGCTTGCCCTTAGTCTTCTCAGTCCAAGACTTAGGTCTTGTCCTCTCATCCCCTTAGACACAGACTTCAGTCTTAGTCCCTTGCCCTTGATCCTCCTATAGAGGTTATTGGTCTCTTTGTGAGTATCACCCTCAAGTTCATGGTTACAAGGACTCACTTTCACATAACACCTGTAGATTAGGTTTTGCTAAGTTACCTCTATGCAATCTTATGTGGTGACTAGCAACCACTCTTGAAAGCCCTTGGCCATCAAGTGAGACCATCTTCACATTGCCCTGGTGGTGCCTTTGACATAGTTGTCATCAGCCTTCTATAGAACTTTATCTATTCCTAATCCCTTACCTAGATACAAGGAACTCCTTTCCATCTTCATTGATCAGCAAGTGACTAGAGTCCCTTCACTAGGTGATTGTCAGACTAGAGTATGCTGTTAGCTTCTAAGAGTTATTGCTATCTGCTGTGTTAGCATAATAGTTATGGGGATGTATAACTTGTCAAGGAGTTGGCTTTGCTACTGTATTGGCACCTCTACCTTTAGATTTTGAAGGATGAGCTCTAGCAAACCCTGGATTTTCATGGTCTCAATCCTCCTAATATTATTTTTTAGGAAAACAATGACCCCAAGCATACCTACAAGAAGATCAAGGAATGGCTAGAGAAGTAGGATTTTAGGACCATGGTATAGTTTGCATGTCTCCTGATGTTACGACTGGCCTGGGTAGGGACAGAAGTAGACTTGCGGAACAAGGTCAAGGACACAACGTGCTTGATAGCAGAGGTTGTCGTCGACAAGCTTGACGGGGGCTCAAGGGGTGATCTAGGAGCGTCGACTCAAGAGTATGATGGAGACTCGCAGAGGAGATGCTAACCGCAGCTAGCGTTCAAGGGGATACCGAGTGGATTGCAAGGTGTTACAATTTTCTCCCTCATTCCCAATCTCGTACTACTTCTTGTCCCTTGCGATGTAGAAGTCCTTCCGGGACTCTTCCGATATGACGTACAGTGTTCCATTCTTCTCTTTCTTCATTCCCCATTCACAGTCGTCTTTCTCGACCTTCCCTAGTGATGTTCTCGTTCCGCTCTTCACTCCAGTCATCACAAGGTATCATTCCTGACCACATGGTCACTCTCTTCTATTCCCTTAGCGGTGTTCCATTTCTGCTCTTCCTTATCACCACTGCATGGTAACCATTCCTGACCACATGGTCACTCCTTTGATACATGTTTTGCTTCCACATGGACAGTGTCTCTTCTGATCATTTCTCTCACAATGGTCCAGTTTTCCCTTTTGTTCACTGTTCCTAGTTTAGTAGCTATCTGGGTATATAAACCTTGCTGCCTTGTATTGTAGTCTTTACACTTGATCTATGCAATCTATGTGGCTCTTGTGACCAAGCTCCCGCTTGCCTTAGCCTTTTAGTTGAAGCTTTGCTTCTCCCTCAGTCCCCTAGACTCAGACTTTGATCTGTCCCTCAGTCTCCCTAGTCAGCAACCATCTGTTGCTTCCTTAGTCCTTAATCCCCCTTTGAGGTCATTGGTCTCTTTGTGGGTATCACCCTTGAAGATCCTTTGGTTACTAGATTTGTGTCTGTGTAACAAAAGATCAAGTGTCTCCTATGTCCCACCTATTCAGGTGTAGGACCACCCCACAGTCACCATAGCCCCCAGATCATTCAAAGTCCCAGAGTCCAGTGAGGAAGACCTCCCGTCCACCCAGCACCCCAGACCCCAGCACCCTCAGTCCCTGCACTTCCTTCTAGACAAAAGATTGTTGAAAGCTCCTCTAGTTCAACCCCAGTACCCCAGAACCCAATCCCAGACCTTAGTGCACTACAATGTTGTTTCCAATGTGCCGTGCAAACCCTACAGTTACCCCCAGTGTCTGCTGAGCCATCGCAACCTAAGACCCTGGAGTCTGCTGAGACATTGCGACCCATACCCATAGTCATTGATCCACCCTCCAGAACTGCTATGCTACCTCCCGCCCTAGTCCCACAGAACCCTTAGATTACCTTCATATCCCAAAACCCCAAACCTAAGACACCCCAACCCATGTCCACCACCGAAGTCAAGGCTACGCTCCCAGACTCCTTCAATGAAGAACCTACAGACGCCTCCCGCTGGATCAAGGCCATGAAGGCCTACTTTTCCATCAATGGAAAGCTTTACCCTGACGATGATTCCAAAGTGGTGACCACCCTCAATTGCCTTAACCAAGGCAGAGGAGTCACCTTCTCTGAAAAATGGTACGATAAATAAGTAAACCCTGTCATTGATGCCAAAGAAAAAACCTTTAATAAGCTAGTGGAAGATTTCACCACCATCTTCTACCCTTTCAACATAAAGGACAAAGCCTGTCGCCAGATTAAGAAACTACACCAGACCAAGAAGAGTCCCTTCGAAGATGGATTCCAGGAGTACATCATGGATTTCCAGAACCTTGTTGCCCGAGCCCAACTCACAGACCAAGAAACCATCATTGACTACTTTGCCACTGGACTCGACCCATTCATAGTCAAATTGATCCTCTCCATCAATGCTGAACCAACTACCCTGGACAGTTAGATCACCAAAGCAAAGAAATTCCATGCTCAAAAGATAGAAATCAAAGCCAATGAAAGCAAAAAACCCCTTTCCTCAGTCTCTTCGACCCATCACTCTGCTCTCACCAAAGACCTCTATGCCATGGACATTGATGAAGTCACATTCAAACCTGGGAAACTCACCCCCACTAAATGAGCTTGTTGCTTTAGAGAAGGACAATGCTTGCACTGCTGAAACAAAGGACATGTCACAGCTTGATGCCCCAAGTACTCCAACAATTTACCCTACCCACAGACCATTAGAATAGTCCAGACCATCACCACCACCCCAGCCATCACCACTGCCCTGGTCATCACCACTCCTCCTACTCCAGACCCAAGGCCCAACAAACTTTCCCCCATTGAAATCTATCTCAATGAACTGAAAACCCAGGGAAAAGGGAAAGATGAAGTCCTTCAAACTTTAAAACTTTGTTACAAAGAATAAATAGGGAAGTTGCCTCAACATCTACTTCTCCCGCTAGTTACCATGTATTACAAGCCAAAGCAAATGAAACTACACTTCAGCTTCTGCTAAAGCTTGAGCATGATGACCAAATTGTTGATACCACTACACTCCTTGACTCTGGAGCCACTGACATCTTCATCGATATTGGACTTCTCACCTGGATCAAAACCACTCTTTGTGAACTATCCCGACCCATAACCACATACAACGTTGATGGCACCCCCAACCACAAAGGAACCATTAAATGGTCAACCCAGGTCAAGATCATCTAACCCACACATACAGAAACACTATCCCTCTTGGTCCTGAGTCTTGGAAAACCTCGCATTATCCTTGGCATGCCCTGGCTTCGTCGATGGAACCCCCAAGTCGACTGGGTCTTGGCTTCTCTTACCCTACCTCCAACTACCTCCAACACTGGCTGCTTCCACCACCACTGACTCTCGTTCCTCACACCATGTTCTCCAATACCTTGGACTCAATCCTGATTGCAAAATTGCTCAGCATTGGGAAAAACAGTACAGTTCTAAGGTTGATAAGTCTCTTCATGAGCACCTCTCTCAGGACGAAACTGTAGTATTCTATCATATCAATAAGGTCATGATCTCTATAGAGTTAGCCCAACTCCAGATCAAGGAAACTCAGGAAATCCTGGAATGATGCAAAGACTATGCTGATGTCTTTGCTGAAGCCACCCATGACAAACTCCCCTTGCATCACTCCTACGATCACACCATCGAATTTAAACCGTCCTTTGTCCCCAAGATTACCAAAATCTACCATCTGAACCCCACTGAATGAGAAGCCTACAAAGCATTCATTGAAAAATATCTCAAAACTGGTTGCATCGTCCTATCTAAGTCTCCTCAAGCGTCACCATTCTTCTTCATACCAAAGAAGGATGGCACCCTTCGTCCTTGCCAAGACTATCAATATCTCAACTTGCACATCATCCGAAACACCTACCCTCTTCCCATCATCTTGGAACTTATTGACAATATGAAGGAATCAATATGGTTTACCAAGTTTGATGTCCGATGGGGGTACAACAACATTCGATTACAAAGGACCAATAAAAAGCCACTTTCATCATCCCCCTTAGCATTTTTGAACCAATGGTTATGTTCTTCAGCTTTAACAATGCCCCCCTGACATTCCAAGCCTTCATGAACCACATCTTCGCTGACTATATTACTCAGAAATGGTTAAACGTTTACATGGATGACATGGGAATACACACCAAAGATGATCTCAACCTTTACCATGAACAAACTCACCTTGTCCTTCAATGACTCCGTGAGCACCAGCTGTCTCTGAAGCTTTCAAAATGTGCCTTCAATACCCAATGAATGGAATTCCTCAGTCTTATCATTAATCATGGAAAAACAGAGATGGACCCAGTCAAACTTGCCACCATCAAGGAATGGAAACCCCCCACCTTGGTCAAAGGAGTTTGCTCCTTCCTGGGATTTGCTAACTTCTATCGCAAGTTTATTCCCAATTTCTCCAACGTTGTCACTCCTCTCAATCTCCTTACCCAAAAAGATGAACCATGGACATGGATGTCTCTCCAACAGAAGGCCTTCAACATACTCAAAGATATCTTCTCCTCAACCCCAGTCCTCCAGATCCCTGATGTCACTCGACCATTCACCCTCATGACCAATGCCTCCCTCCTTGCCACAGGAGCCATTCTAATGTAAACTGATGCAAACAGGGAACTTCACCCATGCACCTATTTCTCCAAAACTTTTGCCCTAGCTGAACGAAACTATGACATCTATAACAGGGAACTTCTTGATGTCATCCTAGCCCTTGATGAATGGTGCCCATACCTCTTGGGCACCTCACATCCCATCATGATCATCACTGACCACAAGAACCTATCCTATATCAAGGATCCTCAAAAGCTCTTCCACTGTTAGGCTCACTGGGCTGCCTTCATGCAGGACTACAACATCCTGTGGTAGGTTACCCCAGGGGCCCAAATGGGCCCAGCCGACACCCTTTCCAGGAAAGACTCCATCAACACCACTTTCAACAATACTGACACTGCCATCTGTCTCACTCCTCATGTCATCAATGCCCTCGACCTCACTATTGCAGAGAAAATCAGAGACTCCTCAACCTCCGACCCACTAGTCCTCAAGGCCCTCCACACACTTCACGACAGCACACCCCTCTTTTCCTGCTCTACCCTAGATAACTGGTCCTTCAACAATGGATGTCTCTACTTCAAAAATCGTCTCTACATTCCCCCCTTGGAACAAACCCCCCTCCTCCACGCCATCCATTCTTCACCCGCCTCTGGCCATGCCAGCCAATTTTGCACTCAAGCTCTCCTTGAATGGGATTTCTGGTGGCTAGGCCTCTCATCATTGGTCTACAACTTTGTCACCAGTTACGCCATTTGTTAGCAAAACAAGGTCAACACTCATCTCACCATCCCACCTCTGTTACCCATTCCCTCCACTACCATGCTTCCCTTCAAACAACTCTCAGTGGATCTCATCACGGATCTTCCCGTCTCCAAGGGATATGATTCTCTCATGGTTATGGTAGACCATGGACTTAGTAAGGGGGTGATTCTTGTTCCTTGCTCCAAAACCATTGACGTCGCAGGAGTAGCCCTTCTCTTTTTTAACAACATCTTCCACTGATCTGGTCTCCATGACTCCATCGTCTCTGATAGAGGCCCACAATTTGCCTCAGCCTTTACTTTAGAACTAGCCAGGTTACTAAACTATGACGTTTGACTCTCCACTGCTTACCACCCTCAAACCAATGGCCAAACTGAACAAACTAACTGAGAAATTGAAACCTATCTATAAATCTTCTGTACCAACAACCCTCAGAAATGGACTGATCTTCTGATCACTGCTGAATTCCACCACAACTACATTCCCCATAGTTCTACCAAGAAATCCCCTTTTTCTCTAATCCTTGGATATGAACCTACCCCCAATTAGGAAAGACTTTCCTCCCAGCCCTAGAAACCCGCCTATCCACCTTAGAAGAAGCCCGAAAAGAAGCCCTTGCCTTCCACGACACTGCCTACCACATCATGATAGAATGTTCCACTTGACATTTCAAACCCTTTAAGGTCGGATCAAAAGTGTGGCTTGAAGCGACCAATCTCCACCTTCAATATCCACATTGAAAACTTGTACCCAAATGCCACAGCCCCTTTGAAATCCTCCAAACATTATTCCCCCTCATTTATTGGCTACAACTCTCTCTGTCCTGGAAGATCCATGACGTCTTCCATGCATTCTTACTCTCCCCCTACAGAGAAACAGCAAAAAAGAGTTGGGTGACACCAGCTGCATCTATAGTCTTGTGACAAGGTGTATAAATCACCCCCTTCATAAGGCCATGGTCGACCATGACCATTACAGAGTCAAAGCCTGCACTGGGGGGCAAGTCAGTGATCAGGTCTACAGAGATCTGTTGGAAAGGGTGAGTGGCAGCGGATGGGATGGGGACAAGGCCCGGGGTGGTGGGGTGGGTGTTCACTTTGTTGGCTTGGCAAGTAGCACAGCCAGAGACAAATTTACGAACGGCAGAAAACATGCCAGGCCACCAATAGTCATGTTGAAGCACATTGAGAGTACGGAAGTGGCCACCATGGCCACCAGCGGGGGAATCATGGGTGGCACAGACAAGTGCCATGCGCGTGGAGTTGGGGATGTAGAGGCGACCCTTGTAATAAAGGCATCCCTTGTTGAAGAGCCAGTCGTGTTTAGAGGCTTGGGGAAATAATAAAGAGCCCGCTGCTATAGTAGTAAGGGCATCTTTGACCAGTGGGTCATCTGCGGTGGAGTGGGCAATGTCTTCGGCGATTTTGACATCAATAGCACGGACGAAAAGATCGTCAGAGAGGAGGATAGTGTCAGTGTTATCAGAGGAGGTATCCACGTCATCATGACGGGATAAAGCATTGGCAGGGCCCATGGCAGAGCCAGGGAGAGAATTTCAATGCAGGTCGAAATCCTGCAAAAACATAAGCCATCTGGCTTGATGGCATGAGAGTTTCTGGGGTGCGCAGAAGTAGGTGAGGTTCTTGTGGTCTGTTAGGACCTGAACCGGGTGTGCAGTACCGGTAAGGTAATGCTTCCATTCATCGAGCATGTTAATGACGGCGAGGAGTTCACAGTTAT